>CM040430.1:54600725-54894274 GCA_022702705.1 Papilionanthe hookeriana x Papilionanthe teres | reverse complement strand
ACCCTTGTAGTGCATAGTTTTTGATAAGCGCCAGCTAAGACCAAATTGGCCCTTGTTCTAAACGCGGCTTATGGCAAGCCCTACCTCTAGCATGGAATAAGAAAAGCCGAAACGTCCGCTAAACCCAATTCCTTTCCCCTCCACCCCGTCTTCGATTTCTCACGCTGCGCAGTTATTCTTTGCGTTCCAATGGCAGGGGCTCCTGTCCGTGGCCGTCCTACGCGGTTGGAGGACGACAACCTGGTATTCGAGACTACTCCGGGCGTTGAGGCCATTACGAGCTTCGATCAGATGGGAATCCGTGATGATCTCCTCCGTGGGATCTACGCCTACGGCTTTGAGAAACCCTCGGCGATCCAGCAGAGGGCCATCATGCCCATAGTGAGCGGCCGAGATGTTATAGCCCAGGCTCAATCTGGGACCGGCAAGACCTCAATGATCGCCCTCTCCGTCTGCCAGATGGTCGACACATCCACACGAGAGTAAGTTCCCTTCATCAGTCTTCTGTCTTTTCCCACCTCTCTATCTACTTCGTCTCTGTTCTTCGTTCCTGAATGGTAGATTCGTTTAGCCATACGTTTCGAACCCTAGAGAAAGAATGAGGGGATGGATGCAGTTATCGAGAATTTATAATACGAACCTACTGTGGAAATTGCAGAAAACAGAGAAATAACAGAACACGGATACATGATAGCTAGGCGACTTGTCATTTTCGGAAATTCACGGGGGAAGCAATTTTAGAATGCCTAATTCTGAATGCTTCTAGAGCTCAAATTTCTTCATTTTTCTTGCCTTAATACTGTGTTATGAAGAGTATTTAGATGCTAACAACATTCAAATGACGCATTAAAATGTCTAATAAGCCTAACTACCAATTATCTACAATGACCCACTATATTGTCCATTACATTTATTCCATAACATTACCCGCCCCTTCACAATGACTTTGTCTTCAAGGTCAAGCACATCACTAGAGGATGCGTACAATGATGAGATCTGCAAGATTTGGGTGGAGGCCGTGGCGGTGGTTGCTGGAAGCTTAGGTGTGGTTTAGACATGTGGATTCGGTGAGATCAAGTTTTGCAATGCAAGATTTTGGTCGAGGTGACATGTTTTAGATGCTGTGACCTTGTGTGAGATAAGATGTGTTTTGGCCTATATTTGGGTTTGGAATCGGGTTATAGGTGTAGGGATTTGCATATCTTGCAAAACTGGATGATGAGTCATTATAGATTGGAGGCGGGAATATTTGGAAGGAGAGAAAAGAGAATCCTAGTAGAATATGTCTGCATTGGTTGCTGGGAGAAACAATGCATAATTGGCCATACAATAACCAGTCAAGTGATTTGATAGAGCTTGCGATGACTCATGGAATCTTTCTAGGATGCCTACTTTTGACAAAATTGAGCGAGAACATTGAATGAAACAGGTGGAATGTGGAAATCTTAATTGCAAAATGAGGAAGGTTTGATGAAATTGATGGCTGTGATGTGTGAAGTGGGCAAATTTCGTAGATGATAAAGTCAGACATTAAGATGCAGATGGGACATTTGGCTATAGCTTTAATGAGACCACCCTTTGATACGAATATTTTATTAAACTTGTAGAAAATCAGTAAAATAATAAACTATTTTTTTTCCATGTTGCTTTAATTTTTTCACTGGAAGAGTATTCATTTACTACCAAGATCTTAATGTTGCATTAAAATATCTAAATAGCTAACTACCTAAGACCTAGAATGACTCACTAACCTACCCATTATATTTATTCCTTAACAATTGATGATTGTTATTTTATGGCATTTTTGATTTCATAATAAAATAATCAGGGTGAAGTTTTCTGATGTTTATTGTATTTTGTTGATGTTCTAATGTGTTAATTTAGCTTATGTTGACTAGAAATATGAAGTAGGATTTAATAAATTCTTGATTTTAAATCTTGAAGATTGTTTGTTTGAAAAATGTTAAATTTCTTTAAATTTTGGTAAATAGTTTGGCCATTTTTTTTGGTTTTAGGAGTTAATTGAATACTAAATTAATCACTTATAAATATATTTACCAAAAAATTAATTATACAACATAACTAATAATAATAAATACTTATTTTTAAATGATTTTTTTTGACAATTAGACTAATTTTAATATTATTTAAGGGTATAATTATAATATTAAAGGTTTAAAGTTTTTATTTATGATAACTAAACATTGAATAATTAAATAATGATTACGGGGATAATTAATGATAATTAGTTATTTATAAAGATTAAATAATGATTACTTGAGATTTAGTTAAAATCATTAAAACTTTATTAGTATTTAACCATACTAGGTAAGTTCAAATGCTTAGTTAATTAAATTGATAATTTTTTTTACTGTAAATAAATAGAACCCTTCTTTTCTAACGTGTTCGCATTCACCAAAAATCCTAAATCCCTAGACCATAAACACTGGAGCTCACTAAGTCATTTATGCGATCGATGATGTGTGAAGGAGATGAGGAAGTTGCTATAGGAGCTAGCTAGGGGATGACGTCGCCTTTATTGGTGACATGTGAAGGAGAAGTTGAGCTTTTAATGAGAGCTAATTGGGTGTAATGCTTTGCTTGATTTGCAATGCGCAAAAGAAAATAAGAGTTTGTGATTGGTCCTCAAGCTTCATATCTAAGTTGTATTTCTTGCATTTTTTAGATTCAACAAATATGGGATTTATGGTAAAACAAGAGAGAAAGTAAATTCAACATTATTAATGCTCTTAAATACATGTTTTTGTTTTTTGAAAGAATAGAAGTGATTCGGAGGACTTTGATTTTGCTACTATTAGAAGAAATATTATAGAAAATAACCCTTTTAGAAAGGTGATTTGGTTGTTTTATTGAAAAAAAATTATGAATGATAGTTGCTTTCTTTAATAAGTAAGATTTTTTTTTAATTAATTATTTGCTAATTCTGATTAAATTATTATAATATAATAAATTAAAACTTTAATAATTTTGTTTAATGTTTGAATCATTCATATAAATTTATTAAATAATTACAACACTTGCAACATTGTGAATGATAATGTTACTAAATAAGTATTATCTTTTACTCCTCAACACAAATAAAGTCTAGTGCAAATCAACACAATAAAACAAGATATCTTCTAGGGGCCTTATTTGACATCACTTTTATTATTTATTATTTTTTTATTTTAAAAATTTATTTGTTTATTGTTTTGTAAATACTTTTATTTTTTATTTTTGAAAGTTTTTTTTAAAGTACTAAAAATGACTTCTAGATATTTTAATTTTTTTTTAAAAGATGAACACTCAATCACCTGATCTTGTGCATCACATTGGGCATTCTTATAGCCACTGTTCGCCACTTCCACAACCCCTCATCGGTTATCAACATGGTTATGCCACTCGCCTTTTTGATTTTCTCACTATTGTCGTCACTGCCGTCACCTGTGCCTCCCTTTGCCCTTATCGGCAACACAATGACATAAATAAATTTATGATATATTCCATAAAAAGCAATATTGGTTTTATTTAAGATATGAATTATATTTTATTTCATATCAATCCATAAAAAAAAAATAAAAAAGGAAATAGAATGTGATCCCTAACGGGCTTCTCTTGTTTCTTTTCACTACTCCGCAACATATGTTCCATCCATTTTTTTAGTGTTCCTTTTCACCAACTAGAAAGTATTATTGGGAAAGATTACTAAGTTAGAGAGCTTAAGATAAGCTAACTTGACCTTTTCTTTCTATTAAATGCGGCGTCCTATTGATGTACACCATATTGAATTGATATGCAACAGAATGACAGCTTGTTCTCCAAATAATTTTTGAAGAAAATTATATCAACATTGTCACATATCCTTGTGTTTTCTCATAAAGTGCCTACTTGCCCAATCCTATACCTGCTTATACAAGTTTTTTATTTCTAGTAAGGCCAAAGCAAGAATACCTTTGTTACATGAGGGAGAGGTACATGTAAGAACTACGCAATTTCTCATAAAGGGTAAGGGGAGATATTGACAGGAAGCAAGGGAGAAATTAGTTTCAATTATTCATCTATATAACATGGTTGCAAATGTTGATTCTATTAAATGTGTTAGCTGCTTTCTACTTGATTAGAAAGTTAATTCATGATCATCTTTGCATTAGTCCTCGATTTTCCCTTTTGGTTTAACAAACAACCAATGTTAGTCACCTGATCCCACCCAAGGTTTATAAAGGTAAAATTGAGAAAGAAATGTATTTTGTCTTCTTGAGGTGAAGTGCAAGTCTCTAGGTAGATCAATGTGCAAGCTTCAAATTAAAAGATAAAAAATTATAAATTATAGTTAATTTGTAAATATGTTATAAACCATCCATAGATTATCTTAGTTCATCATTAGAGACTATGAAAACACGCAATCAGAAAAGAAAAGCAAATTTTTGAATCAACTTTTAATTTAAGGCTTTTGATCCTTAGGGGATGTTTGGTAGCATGACTTTCCCCCAGATTTAGGCAGGATTTTTAGCAGGGTTTAGCATAAATAGTGCCAAACCACAAAAAAGGATTGTTTTAAATCCTACATAGGTTTAAAATCCATTTCAGCCATATTTTGCCTTAAATGCTGGATTTAGTAAACTGTGGTATAGGTCAGATTTAAAAAATCTGCAAGTCTCACTAACTCTTCTTCTTCATATGTCTGTGCTTGTATTGATGTCTTCTCTAGCTACTCTTGTTGATGCATTCATTAGCACTCATTGTAACTTCTTAGCTTCTTTGTTGTTCAAGCTTTCAGGAATTTAGAAATTGGGGGAAGCAATTTGAGGGGCGAAAAATTTAGAATTTTTTACTCTTAGTAATAGATTAATTAAAATTATTAAGCTAGGTATATTAATTGTAAATTTAAATAATTTTTTTGATTAATCTTAATTAATTTTAAAGATATTAATTTAAATAAATTTATATTATTTTTTCATTTAGTACATCAAATAGATTTTTTTAAAGTGTATATACTTTTTATATAGTATTAATTAATGATTAATTAAAATATTAATTCAGCTAGTTATTATTTAATTAATAAATTTAAAATTGTTAAAATATTATTAATTAAAATTGTTAATAACCAATACACACACCTATAAAAGAGAAAATAGAGAAAGATATACAAATTGTAAAAAAAAAATGCGCGCGCACACATATATATATATATAAGGAAGAAAAATAGGAAAAAGTCTTATTCTACATACTGTCAAAACCAACATACAAAGAACAAAGACTGATCTTCAATACTGTCAAATAAAATTACACATTTAGATAAATACAAAAAAAGTAAAAAATAAAAGAGGCTCATAATTCTCCTTTAAGGGCACTTTTTCTAAAGTTGTCATGCATGGACTTAAAAGATAGCTCTTTTTTGTCTTTTGGGCTTAGAATTTATAAGCGCTTTATTTGCATGCAGTGGTAATCTTTTCGATATATTTTATCTTATCATTGATTTAATTGCTGTCAACTATTTATAGCAAAATTTTGAATAAACTTTTATAGTTAAAGAATATTAAATAATTTTTAAATTCTAGTTCTAAATCCAACTTGAAATAAGAAGTAAATTGTCACCATCCATCATTTAAATTAACTAGACAAGTATTTGCAATGTAGATGATTCAACCTACTTTGAGTATACTAATTTGATTTGTGATAGTAGGATGTCCATAGTTTCTAAAGTTTATTCTATCACTTTTGGAGCTAGTGGGGCTTTTTTTTATAGTGATTTCAGGTATTAAGACAAACATTTAAGAATGCTTGTGCCTGGCCTTTATCATGTACAATGCTTTAGTTATCGCTTCAATATAAGTCTAATAATCAAAGGCCATTGTTCTTCTCTGATTGGTATCTAAAGCACTTTACCCAATTGATTTACTCTGATGTTAATCTCCATTTTTTTTGACGTGGAGTATGATTAATGGCTCACTTGTTGTAAGGAATAGCTTTATTTTCATCACAAGTTAATGCTGTTCTTTCGTTTTTTAATTTCAAAATTTCCACTATATTTTTGAGCTATCCATGCATTATCAGATGGTATATTTTTAACACTTAGAAGATCAGTTCCATCATCACCATTTCTTTGTCATTATAATTTGAGGCTTGTATCTTCTAGTTCTCTATTGAATAAACCACACCAACTTATTTATCATTTCTATAGCTAATCAGTTCCTCCTCTTTGTATGCAATCATTTACATGCAGATGCTAAATATGTAAGAATGTGATTTTTGATTACGAGGGCTCAAAGATTGTACATCTTCATACTCATCAATATTTTAGGTTATAATAAATAGAAATGGTAAATTTTTAATGATAAAATTATAAGTGCAAGTTTATTTATTAGGAGAATGCATTTTGTAGGATTACGAAGCTAGTCTGATTCTAAACATTTCATTTTTAAGATCTTCAATTTGATCATTAGCTTTTAGGTAATCCTCAAAGGACAAGTAGACTTGATCTCCTAATCTATTAAAAAGTCTTTTGTATAATGAAATTGAGGATTCAAGTAATATGTGGCAGCATGTAAATTATGATGTAATTCACAGTCATATGGTTTAGATTAGTTGATAATTTTCATCGCCTCTGTCCTTCAAATTCTGCTTGCATTTTTCAAGCAAAGAATCAAAAGCAACGTCCATTTTAACGTTAAACTTGGTTAGCAATGGAGGCTATGAGAGAGACAACGTCGGATAGATGAAGACCATGGTGGTGGGATAGCCTAGTTGGTCAACTCCTTTGAACCAAGTAATGCTGGTACCATTAAGATGATTAACAGAGTGGATTTTTGAGAACTGAGAATCACTTGTTTAGCACTTCTTCTTTCTCATTGGAAAAAGAATTTGAAAAAGAAGCTAGACCACTCTTTTGTCCATCAACAGCTCAATTTTATTAAGCTATTAGGTGAAAACATCCATCCATACTGAATCCATGCAAATCTAAAAAATCTAATAGATTAATTCAATTGAGTTTTATTTTTTCATTTAATTCTAATAGATTAAGATCATTTTTTATACAATATGCCCAAGTCTTTTTAGGTTTACCTATCTCTTTCTTAACATAAGTCAAATCTAAAAAATCTACTCTCCTAACTAGATTATCAGATTGTCGACAATTAATGTGACAAAACCATCTAGGATGACTCTTTAGTCGTGTCCGCCACTGGAGCTACACCAACCCTATTACAGATATATTCATTTCATATTGTCTCGAGTGTCAAGCCACTCATCCACCTAAGCATTCTCATCTCAGCAACACTCAACTTTTTTAATGCTTCTCTTTGAAAGACGAACATTCTGCGTCATAGAGCATTAAAGTCTCCCCTCCATCTTATAAAATTTTGCTTTAAGTCTAAGCTGTACTTTTCTATCACACAGTAGGCTGAATGCATTCCTCCACTTCTGCCAACCTACTTGAATTCTACTAGTAACATCCCCATCTACATCACCATCACTTCAAACAATGGATCTGAGATATCTAAAACGCTCAAACCTTTTAATGATTTGATCACCCATAGTTACAACTCTACCATTAGAGCTACTACTACTAAAATTACATTCCACGTATTCAGTTTTAGATCTCAAATTAAAGCCTTTAAACTTTAATGTTGAGCTTTATGATACAAGTTTTTCCTGAACTCTTTCTCTAGTCTTATCCATAAGAATGATATAATCAGCGAAAAATATATACTAAGGTACATCCTCCTGTAAATGTCCGTTAAGAGCATCCATAACTAAAGCAAAAAGCTATGAACTTAAAGCAGATCCCTGATGTAATCCAATTGAAATAGGAAATACTTGATTAATCCTCCTTCTGTTCAAACACATACAACGACTTTAGTATGCATATCTTTAGTGACTTGAATGTCAGTAATATCAACACCTTTCTTCTCTAGAACTTTTCAAAGGACTTCTCTTAAAACCTTATTGTAAGTTTTTTCAAAATCAATAAAAATCTTAAATTTCTCGACCAAACTTCTTAATAAATGTATAGCTTCCATAATAGACTTGCTCGACATAAAACAAAATTGATTATGAGAAATCTTTGTATCACGTCTTAAGCTATGTTCAATTATCTTCTCTCATAATTTTAAAGTATGATACAACAACAACAACAACAACAACAACAACAACAACAACAAAGCCTTAATCCCACTAAGTGGGGTTGGCTACATGAATCCTTTTTCTCCATTGCGTCCTACTTAGTGTCAAATTTTCATTTAATTCTAATAATATAAGATAATTTTTTATGCAATAAGCCCAAGTTTTTCTAGGTCTACCTCTGCCTTTCTTAACATAAGTTGTATCTAAAACACCTACTCTCCTAATCGAATCAACAGGCGGTCGACGTTTAATGTGACCAAACCATCTAAGGCGACTCTCTCTAATTTTATCCGTCACTGTGCAACACCAACCCTATTACAGATATATTCATTTCGCATTTTGTCTCTAAGTGTAAAGCCACTCATCCACCTAATCATTCTCATCTCGGCAACACTTAACATTATGTTTCTCTTTTAAAGGCCAACATTCAACACTATAGAGCATTGCATGTCTCACCACCATCTTATAAAATTTTCCTTTCAGTCTAAGCGGTACTTTTCTATCACACAATAGGCCGGATGCATTCCTCCACTTCAACCAACCAACCTGAATTCTACTATTAACATCCCCATCTATATCACCATCGCATTGAACAATGGACCCAAGATATCTAAATCGTTCACACCTTTTAATAATTTGGTCACCCAAAGTTACACTTCTGTTACTAGACCTACTATTACTAAAATTACATTCCATGTATTGAGTTGAGAAATTTTAAAGTATGATACATCAACTTAATTCCTCTATAATTTGCACACTCTGGTGCACCCCATTTATTCTTGAAAACGGGTACCAAAATACTCTTCCTTCACTTCTCAGGCATCTTTTTAGTTTTTAAAACAATATTAGATAGTTTAGCAAGACAAGAAATTCTCAAATCTCCTAAATATTTTCACACTTCAATTGAGAAATTATCAGGGCATACTACTTTTCCACCCTTGGTTTTCTTTAAAGCCTCATCAACTTCTTTCTTACTAATGCAACGGTAAAATTATAACGTTTTATTATTATTAATGATATTAAGATCACTATGGTCGATCATATTTTCAAAAACATAATTAAAAAGTTTATCAAAATAACCCACCCACATATGTTGAATATCTTCATCTAAAAAATACTTTTTGATTTTCATCTTTAATACACTTTGAATTAATTTTTACTTTTCTTTTCTCTTTGTTTGACTACTTTATACATATATTTTTCATTTTAATATCTAATTTATTATAAAGGCTGCTAAAACTAGAATTTTTAGCGTCACAAATCGTTCTCTTAGACTCGCTAAGAGCCACCTTATATTTTTCCTAGTTCTCTAAGTCAACTTTTATAACTCAACTTATATTTTATCTTTTCTTTGCATATTATTATTGTACCACTAGCTATTATTTATTTATAAAAACTTTTCCTTTTGATTCTCAGGTTGACCTTTTGTCATTTGTTTAATAGTGTTTGTTACGTTATCCCACATAGTGTCAACTTCTTCATGAACATATCAAGTCCTGAAATCTTGAAGTTTACTCGTAATAATATTTTTACTTGTCTGTTAGGTGCATCCATTTGATTCTATGACAATATTTTATTGAATTCTTTTTCTTACATCTCCTCATATTAAAATACAGAACTAATAATCGATGTTGATTACTTAAATTTTCACTTGGAATGATCTTACAATCTTTACTATCTCTTCGATTTCTTTTTCTCATAAAAAATAATCAAATAGTTCCACACCTCTCCATCTGCTAGATGACTCATTGACTTATTCTCCTAATCTATTCTGATGCCACATCATATGTGGAGCAGTAGACATTGAACTGTATGGCCTATGATGACGTGGAAAAAGTGCTAGACAATGGCTCCTACAAACTTCGAATGATAAATATTATTTATATTGTATATTAGCTTATGTTGATTTAGCCTCAAAATTTTACTAAAAGAATTGAGCATGTTTCACTAATTTTGTTACGACTCAACCCGAGAACTTAAAATACTAATGCGGAAACGGATGCTGTTTTATTTATACGGTTACATTGCCTGTTCAATCAATTTTTTTTATTTTATTTTTTAATTTAATATGTAATTTGACCAATGAAATATATGAAAAATTAAATTTTGTATTCAAAAAAAAAAACCAAAAAATATTTAAAACATATGCTCTTTATAAGAGAATACTGAAATAATTTAAAATATTTACATGTAATTTTAGAAATAAATGAACAACTGTAAAAGAAAATATTTTTACTCATCTATTTAGTGCAGTTAATTGTTCTTTTCTCAGATAAAGCTATTTCTTTTGTGTCTAAATAGCTTTTTGATTACTTTTAATTATTTCTTTAGTGCAGCCAATTGTTCTTTTCTCAGATAAAATATGTTTACTCACATAATATTTTTGATTACTTTCAATTATTATTGTCCTTCTTTCAAATGACTTCTAGCCTAAATACTTAGACATTCACTTGCAATTTATTTACTTGAGTAGTCACTTGTGTATCATATAGGTACTTTACCAATATATCAGCTTATTTAGTTTTTACAATAGTATATTACAATTCAGTTAAACAAAATTTCAGGTTTTGATTAGGAAGTTTTTTCTAAATTTTAGGTACTTTTGTGTTAATAGCATCCTAATTGATAGTTTAAACCTAGAGTTCCGAGAAATCCGAGAAACTAATTTACTATTAACATTAATTTATTAAGAAAATAAACCTTTTGTATTGAAATTAAACATTATACCCAAAATTTTTTCCTCCAAAATAAAATATATTTATTTTAGTCTCCTCGTAAAAACCCTAAAATAAATTTTTATAAATTTCACGAATTAAATCTCGGGTATCTCAAATATTTCACAGAAATCCTATAGCATAAAAAGTGCTTATTTTTTGATTTTTGAACCTTATACGGAAGCCGTAAAATCCGTTTCGTCATTTTTGCCGAGCCACCTCGTGTTTGGAGCTTGATTGCGCTCGCAGGAATAATTTCTGCGATCCACTCAAGCCTCTCTTGAGCGCATGAAGCTTCAACTCCTTTTTTTCGTCTCAATGCACGTCTTCCCCATTCTCTTTTGTTTGATTAGGGTGTGCTCGGTTTCTCCTCTCTTCTCTTGCTCTCAGTCTTCGAAGGCACGCGAGAAATCCTTGCCTGAGTCGCTTGACTTGCTTTTTGTCATCATTTGCTCTCTATGCCCCTCTCTATCTCGCTCATTCACGAGGAAAGACGTGTCGCTTGCTTTAGTCCAATTCTCTCAATCACTCTTTGGTTCGTTCTCACTCTATTTCTCGCATTTGGTTCAAAGAAAATGAGGGGATAATTTCATGTTATAATTTTCTTGCAGGCGAATTAAGCTTTCTTTTGAATGACACCTACAGAGTGGGTGTCTGTAGGTGTTGAGAGCAGGTAAATTTTCTCTATTATTATTATTATTTTTAATAATAAGTTAATTAAAAGTAAAGATAATTATCACAAATTTTGACTTAGTATATACTATAATGTATAATTTTTTGGCAATCAGACATCATACCATTCAATGAAAAATTTTAAATTATAATTTCAATTTGAATATTCTGTAAGATTATATCTCCATCATATGTAAGAATATAATTTTGGACAAATGATAACCATGTCTTTATCTTGAACCATAACTTAATTTCCATTTAAATTACATAATGTTTATTATTGCTAATTGCTTTAGTTATTATGCACTATTTCTAATTGATATGATATGAAATTATAATGTTTAGTTCCAAATCTGCTGCAGATATATAATGGTACAATTTTTTAATGAATTATGCCATGAAAAGTTCAAGCATTTTAAATTTTGATTCACCGTTAATAGACCACTAATTAAAATAAATTTTTATGCAAGCCAAATGTACAAAGAATCCGTTTAAATTTATAATTTGATGATTACCATACTGTTAATTCAACTTGAAATTTGATACCATAAAAAAAATTTCAATAAAGATTTATGCACAATAAAAATACTTAGTTCCAAATCTGATACAGATGTATAATGTTACAATTTTCTAATGAATTATGCCATGAAAAGTTCAAGCATTCTAAATTTTAAACCCTTAATAAACCACTAATTAAAATAAATTTTTTATGCAAGCCAAATGTACATTAAAATTTTAATTTGATGATTACCATACTCTTAATTAAACTTGAAATTTGATACCATAAAAAAATTTTCAATAAAGATTTACGCACAATAAAAATATTTAGTTCCAATTCTCGTACAGATGTATAATGATACAATTTTCTAATGAATTATGCCATGAAAAGTCAAGCGTTCTAAATTTTGATTCACCGTTAATAAACCACTGATTAAAACAATTTTTTTATGCAAGCCAAATGTTCAAAGAATCCGTTTAAATTTATAATTTGATGATTACAATACTGTTATAAAAAAAATTTCAATAAAGATTTACACAATAAAAATATTTAGTGTGTAAATAGTTTTTATTAAAATCAATAATGCTTTTAATTTAGTAATAAATTATGCAGAAGGAGAGTAATTAGGTTGTCGGCCATACATTGACACTAAGTGATTTTCTCAAAAAATTGTTAAAACATTGAAGACATTTTTAAGTGTAAAATTTATCGACTTGCAAAACATTGTTCGTTCAAATTCACAAACCATTAAAATCATTTGCTTTAACTCAGGAGGGTCACTTAAGGACGTCTTCTTGAAAAATAGTGTGTTGTTACTTTTATTAATGATCATATTGGCATTAATTTGTTCTATATATTTAAAGTGAAATTGAAGTTTGAGGAAAAATTATAGAAATTTCCATACTATGTTATGTAATTTTTTGTAAAATTTAAATTTTAATGAGTGATAATGACAATAATTTCTTAAAAAGCTTGGGGCTTATTTTCTTAAGAGGGGATTATTCACCAATGTTCTTGTAATGATACTCGTCAATAAAACACAATGGATGAAAGAAAAAATAAACTATTCTTAGAAGTTTCAAGAGCTTTATTATTTACCATGTGCCATAATATCTATGGGGCGTTGCCATCCTAACTATAAAATTTCTCGTCAATCAAATGCCCTCAATTTTGAATTTTTAAATCCATCTACATATGCTTCAAAAATATTGTACTTGAGGATCGCATCCAATGCTTCCGTTGAAGTTTTCTGCTGTAATGTGTTTGTGCATATTTATGATAAAAAAATGGAAAATGAGATATTAGAGCTGTGAAATATATATTTTTAGTCATGTTTTAATCCAAGAAGGATATAAATATTTTGATCTTATTACAGAATAAAAAAGAGTTGTTGCAATGTTCGTGTTTTTTTACGAAATTAAATTTTATTATGGCTTTCATCTGCAAAGAGCGAAAACTAGAAGGTTCAATAATTTAAAAATTATTTTTTGTTAAACTAATTTGAGCTCAAATTTTCTTAGTCAAGAATTTATTCTTACAAAACGACATATCTTGTTTAAAAATTAATGATTTATATACTACACTTCCCTTGGACAATCTATAAAACCCATTTAAGATTTTAATTATGCAGAAAGAAGATGTGAAACAAACATGGACATGATCTTTTTATCGAAACACTCAAGGAAAATGCATTATCTCATGGAAAAATGTTAGTATTCTTTGCAAAATCATGACTCCAACTCTAAGTAAAATTATGCTTCACGTGTTTAGGTTATTTCCATTTTCTTAGGAGGAATTTGATGACCTTTGTAATATCTATAATAATAATAATAATAATAATAATAATAATAATAATAATAATAATAATAATAATTGATTTGAAGTATAATCGTCCAGCGGTTCGACTATTAGAAGCTGAAGGCGGTCTCTTTTGTTTTTATTTAGCGAGAACAAGAGAGAGAGAGAGAGAGAGAGAGAGAGAGAGAGAGAGAGAGAGAGAGAGTTGCTTGTTTAACCATAACGAGGGAAGAGATGAAGCCACAGAGGAGAAGAAAGAAGGGAGGTTCGGGTCATTTCTAGCCCTAATTTGCAGCTTTTTTCCGAAGGACAAGTCTCTGTGAGATTCCTGTGCGAAGGAGAAGGAAGGAGGCTTTCTCGCGTTCTTTTTTACGAAGGATTTGATGTCTTGCTAGAATCGATGCTAAAAAAGAAGGGAGAGGAGGCAACGCCGCAAGTCTTAGTGCATGAAGGAAAAGTGGAAACGTGCAGTTCTTGTGCCTCGTAAAGAGGGAGAAGAGGTGTCATGAACCTCCTATATAAGGGAAGAGGAAGAAGATGAGGTTGTCAAACCCTAGTTGAAGGAAGGAGAAGGAAACTGGAGATTGCCTCATGTTTACGGTTTTGAACTCAAGCCAAGCCCATGGGAAGAAGAATAAAGGGAAGCGGCTTGTGCGTTTAGGTAAAGAGCTAACCGAGTGTTAGGTTTTTTTTTATATTAATTAATGAATTTACATGAATGCTTATTTATTAAAGGTTAATATTAGATTTAATAAAGGAGGAATGAAGTTATAAAACTCTCGGTTTAGAGGAAGGTCGATATCAACATTTGTGCAAAATAGAAAGAGATAATTGAGTTATATTTATGGTTAATTTCAATATAAGATTTTGCATAATTACTTTAATTTACTAATTTCCATTTTTATTCTTTGGTTAGAAGTAAAAGAGGAAGGATCATGAATTGAGAATTTAGAAGTAGCTTCAATTGAGGTAAGAGTTATGCTTTTTTATATAAGCTGATTGATTTAAATGTCATTAAAAACATATTAAACTTCTCTTGAGTTATAATGTAATAAAGAATTTTAAATACTTACACTTGCACTTTTAATTGATATAAATGAGAGTAAGAGGAAGTAAAGTGGAGGATTAAACATTTACAGATGTTACTTAAATGTTAAGGCGGGTAAGTATTTTCTTATATGTACGTGTATATTGCTTAAGATACTTGCTTTTATAATTGTGTACATGTTGTAAGTTAAAAGATTTATTGAACTGAATGAAATGTTAAAAAACAAAATGATTGTTCAATGACTTCAAAAAGGATGTAATTAAAGAAAATGAAATAGAAAAGCTCAAGTCAAACAAGATTATCCTCAGATTGTACTGACAAGGAAGCAATGTACCCGTGCACGAAAAAGAAAATGATAATGATAAATGTGTACTTTCGGTGCAAAAATTTTGAGGGCACATACGAGTACAATTTTGAGAATATATTCGAGTATGATGAAAATCCTGATACTAATTCTTAAAAATTGTAAATATTTTAATTGAAATGGGAAGGGTTAAATTAGAAATTAAAGCTTAAAGTTTAAATTTATCAATAAATTACATACGCTTGGGGCATTCATGCATAACATTTGCATATTAACTTAATGCATAATAAGATTGTAATTGCTCGGTGGTAACTTACTGTCAAATTTAAATGTTTCTTTCATGAAAAATTGTAGATTAATATGCCTGACAGGAGGAATTTAGTTTACAGGCGGAGGGCTACTATTGATAGGTATTATGTTGTGTGTTGTGATTGTAGTTATTATAATGTTTGTTTCCGAGTAGTGATACTGTTGTGTGTTGGTTTAAGATATTTTATTTGCATAGTATGTTGTTAATTTTGACTGATTTGATTTTTGTGTAATTTATTTTGTGGTTTTTTAGTGACTCTTTTATAGATTGGAAGTTAAGAAAATCCGTGAAAAGTAAGGAAATATTAATATCGCATGATTGTAGTTCCTAAATTAGTTAATGCTAAGCAATCAGGCTGGGTCGTGACAAACTTAATGTATTCATAACGCTTTTATAGGGTGAATAATTCCATACTATTTATGATGATTAAAATTTATGCCCTACATAAATTTGTCATACTCTTTTTTTTCCTTTATCACTCAAATTTCTTTTGGAAATCTCCCAAAAAATGTTCAAGAGGCTCTACAAGTATTTTGATTGGAAGGAAGCATATCTTGAGGAAATGAGAATGCTTGAGAAAATTAGGACTTGGAGAGATGGTGGACAAAAAAGGAGGATCATAATTGGTTTCGCGTGGGTATTTTCATTGAAGTTTGAGTCATAATGGACTTCCGAGAGATATAAGGATCATCAGGTTGCCAAATTTTTTATTAAGACTTAGCATTTACTGAATGGTAAATTTTACGCTTGTGGAAGATTGAATACTGCAAGAATTTTACTGTTCTTTAGAATGAACCTTGATTAGCCTCTACACTTTGATATTAAGAGTGTAATCTTTAATGTAGATCTAAAAGAAGTCTATATGGATCATCTTGTTGACTTGGAAAGAAAATTTGATTTCATCATATTGCCTTAAATATTTTTAAAGTGCGAGATTTGAAAAATTTACCTAGTTCGTAAAACTTTTAGCTAAAATCTAGTCTAAATTGATCAATCTATGTTCATGAAGCACTTTAGAGAGGGGAAGATAATAATCCATCTTATTGTTTATAAGGATTCAATCTTTTGATAAGGGATCACTCAAATGATATAAATTTACTAAAGAAGAATTTGGATAATTTGAAATCAAGAATTTGAGAGGCCTTAAAATATTTTCTTGAGAATGGGATAAGAAGATCAAATAACTGTCTTATGACGTCTGAAAGGAATTATATTATGGATCTTCTTATTGAAATTAGAATGAGTGAGTGTAACCTTGTTGATACTCCAATTGATCCACATATAAAGTTTAGATACGACTAGATCGGGGAAACTCTAAATGCTAATCAATATAAAAAATTAGTGGGAAAATTTTAATTTATTTATTTGACACATGAATTGTCATAGCTTTTGCTATAAACCTAGTGTAACGCCTGATTTTATTTACCCGTGAGAGGAAACAAAGAATCGAAGGAGAGAAAACGACGAGTTGGAAGCTGAAGAAGTGAAAGTGGGGATGGGAAACCAAACAGAGCGAAAAAGGAAGCGAGTGGAGGTCGCGAAGTCGAAAAGGTGAATTCGCCTATATAAGTTGCAGATCGACTTACCTGGGAGTCATGCAGTGATGGAAGGAGCGACTGAGGAAAGCCCGTGTTCTAGCCTACCAACGAAGAAGAGGAGAGTAGACGACGAGTTAAGCTCGTGTGCGAGGCAGCCAAAGTTGAGCTCTCGGTTTGAGTCCCATATGTAGAGGAGGTGACGATGGGAGAAGAAGATGCTGCATACAGAGGCGTCAGGTTGAGCTCGTGCGGGAGGGAGCAGAAGTAGAGCTTTCGAGCCGAGTCTCGTGTGCAGAGGAGGTGACGACGGCGTGTGGGAGGGAGCCAAAGTCGAGCTCTCGATCCGATTCTCATGTGCAGATGAGGTGACAACGGTAGAAGATGCTGTGTAGAGAGGCGATAGCTTGAGCTTATGTGGGAGGGAGCCGAAGTCGAGCTCTCGATCCAAGTCTCGTGTGCAGAGTAGGTGACGACGGGAGAAGAAGAAGCGCTGTGTATAAAAGCGACAATTGAGTTCGTGTGGGAGGTAGCCGAAGCCATCTCTTGTGAAATTTGGATCTTGCTGATGGAAGGTGGTCTCGCGTGGTTGCTAGTTAGGGCTGGGCGAGGATAAATGCAATTTTATTATATATAATATATATATATATATATATATATATATATATATATATATATATGAATAAGTTTATTATTAAATTTCATTCAAAATTTAGGGTTTTAATTTTAATTATGTTAATTAATATTATTTTTTTATTACAATAATTAAGCTTAAAGGTTAAAAGTATTGAAATCTTTATTTTAAATATTATAATACAACAATAATTGATAACTTAGAAATAAAAAAAAAGAACTAGGTGATAATTAAATATTTTATATTTTATAGGTGATACTTTGATAGAAGTAATGCAAGTGCAAACAAATCGTCAATCATCGAGGTGAATACTCGTATTCTAATCTATAGTAGTAATTTGATTCATCTTAACTATTTTGTAGTTATTGACACTGATCATGTTTTATTCTGATTGAGATTTTCTTTTATTTATTGGTTATATTGTTTTGAATGTTTGTACCTACTTAATATCATGCATTGGTGCATGTTTTATGAAGTTTGCTGAATTGAATGCGATGAATACATGAATAATATGTTTATATTTGAATACTTTTTTGTGCATGATTGACTATGATAAAATCACCTATAGTACTAGTGGGGAAACACTAGGTACCCGCACACGTATATGAAAAAAAATATTGATATTGATGTGTCTTAATACAATGCTCTTATGACGACTGTATAAATATATACTGATATTAATATGTAATTGATACAGTAAGTTTTTTTTTAATAACATTAGAATTTTTTATTGATTTATTAAAAGCTTCATTAGCATGCATCTTGTTTCCTTTTTTCTCTTATATTGCCGTAGTTTAGAAATATGAGCATTCACTGACTTGTTTAGCTCAATGTTATTTCAAACTGACTTTTTAAATTAATTTAATTGATTAAAAAATGAGCGATATTATTTAGAGGACGCGGACAACCAATAACGAGGTAAATTTAATTTTAATGCTTTAATTTAATTTAATTAGTAGTTTTTTCATTTTGTTAATTATTAGTTATAGAATTGGATATTGAAATCCGTCTAGCCGCCTGTTCCCACCTTGGTTAATTCCAAAGCCCTAGACCACGTTGTGACATCTAATAAGCAAGTTTATGTTCTTATAATAAAAAGGAATGTCTTAAGGTTACATAAAAAATCTCGAGGTATCTAAAAGTTGCCTTGAAAATGGATTAATTTAATGAAAGGTACTTGATGCTACATTAAGATTTGTATTGGTGCAAAATTGGGGAATTCTATTATTGATGAATATTGAATAATGTGTAACACATTATTGCCTCATGGAGAATTATAAACTTTTAGTGGCCCACAGTAACATTGAATTTAAATATAAAGTTATAAAAATGTTGTTACAATGGTCTTTGTTGAGCTCTAAGAAATTATCGATGCTTTAATGAAATTATATCTTGACATTAAGATTGATAAGTGCAGCCATTAGGCCCATGACCTTATCCAATATGATAGAACAAAGTATATTGAGTTTGATCGTGAATTCACAAAGAGAAACTTGAAGTAGGTATCATTTGCATGCCCCATTTTTCTCATCTCGGCACAATTCACAAATATCCTTAAGGGTACTTCAAACCGAGTTGTAATTCCTTCGTTAGCAAATTGGGTTTGATTGATATCTACTCTCGAACATGAGGAGTTTGGAAAATATGGAAATGATGAATGAGATCAAAGGGAGTGACACCCAAATTAGGAGGAAAAGAAGATGTGTTCGTTGCATATGGATGTTTTTTCTGGAAGTAATTGAAGATATGTATCTAGTTGGAAGAAATTTTTATTTGGATTTAAAATTTGTATATTTTTTCTTAGGCAAGTTACCATAGAAGTTAAATGTGCTAGAATACTAAATATCCTATAAATATTACTTAGTTGTTCTTGATTAAAAATAAGTCCGAATGATATGAACTTATAATATTATTTATACTTCAGAGTGCAGGCATTGATTCTATCTCCTACAAGAGAGCTTGCTGCCCAGACTGAGAAAGTCATATTAGCAATTGGTGATTACATAAATGTGCAAGCTTATGCTTGTATTGGTGGAAAGAGCATGGGAGAGGATATCAGAAAACTGGAATATGGAGTTCATGCGGTCTCAGGAACTCCTGGAAGAGTTTGTGACATGATCAAGAGACGGACCTTAAGGACAAGATCAATTAAATTGCTAATTCTTGTCAGTAATTTGTTCCATTGTTTTTTTCCCCTTTTCTTGTGTTCATTTTCTCTTACAACACTAAATATATCAATTTTGAACAGGACGAATCAGATGAGATGTTGAGCAGAGGTTTTAAGGATCAAATATATGATGTTTACAGATATCTTCCTCCAGATCTTCAGGCAAAAAGTGCAATTTTTGTTATTTATTCCTTCAACCTTTTTATGAATTCCTTATCATGTATTCAGGCTTTATACTACTTTATCAGCTTTCTAGTTAGTTTTTGGCTGTTTCAAGTTTAAAATTTCTACTCGCTAGTTTAACCATTCGATTTTCAATATCCGTTTAATTCTCGTCATTTTCCTTATTTCTTTACAATTCTTTTTTTGTTGTGGCCTTTTAAACTCCCTTTCAGTTTCAGCTTGCTTTTATGGTATTGGCCTTTGCTCCTTTTCTTTCCAAGCTTAGGACATTTTCTTTGTGAGTTTTCCTGGCTTTTTGTTTTTTGTTTCAAGGCATCCAAGAATTTATCTAGGTGCATTGTCATAACTGAGATTGGCGCTGAATTGTAATTGTGAGACGCAACCACATTAATGTTTCATCAATATGGATTAAAAAATAATTATAGGAAAGTCATTTGCTGTTTTATGGCCATCACTTTGTTTTAGTCTTCTCGCTCTGTTAATGTTCTGATAACTTGGGACTATTTGAGTCATTTTTGTTTGTTTTTATTATATATTTTGTTTTGAGTTTGATTTATTTATGTTTTGATTTCAAATAAAATATGTGGGCATGTTAATATAAAGTATGATTCCATTTTGTTTTGGCAGCAGTCGGCGGCTGCTGTCATGGGCAGCAGGTCGTGAAAGTTGGTGGCTGGTGGTGTTGTAGTTTTTTTAATAACACTCAAAATATCTAAATGTTATTTTGATTGTTTTTCAAAATTATATATAAAACATATAGAAACCAAGAAACAAACATAATAAAAAACCAAGAACAATAATGATCCCATATAGACCCTTTGTTTTTATTATCTTACATAAATTATAATTATTCTTAGGTCTGACACGTACCAAATGACTCCAAAGAGAATTATGTTTTTCTGTATATTTAAGGTGTTGCTTGTGTGTGCAATCTTAGAAATATCAAGTTGAGTTCTGGTTGGCTCAGCAGCCCAATGCACTTGATATGGAAGGCATTTTGGTAAAGTTATCCTTTGTTTGGAAGTTTATAAATTAAGGCATAGAACATACCGTCTTGGCCTCCACATTCCTCTCAATCTTTTTCAAATTTCTCATTAGAGTGGCTTGTTTTGTAAGGAAAGTAGGAGTTCAGGCTTATGACTTTCTCCTATTTGTCTCTCTTGGATTCTTCATCTTAGGGTTATTTTCTTGTTTTGTGGGCAGAGTACTTATTAGGTTTTTTGATCAAGGAGGGTATGGCTTGATACGTCACATTTTGATCTAGAATGCAACATGGAATCAGGTGATAAGTGTAGGGAGAAGAATATGGAAAGACTAATAAAAGGAATATGCCAGCTATTCAAGATATTCCTTTGAATCCCTCAGAAGAATTTTAGCTGCTATCTTACATATCTCTGAGTCTATGATGTCTTGTACAGAGAGTAACATAACAAAGTCCCTACGTGGAGTGGGCAAAAATCTTGTTTTCATCCAAAACTCAAATGTTCGTTCCACTTTCCATCATAGATCAAATTACATGGCCTCAGTTAATTTATATTCTGACTAGTGAATCTATTTTAAAACAAAAACGAAATTTCCTTGCTGTTCTTAAGGAAACAATTCCATTATTTTTTAAATAAAGGCAAAATTGAGCAAAATAAAAAATTAAAAGCATACTCAATGATCATGACTTGTCTAAACTCAAGTAGGTTTGATGGGCATCATTAATCTCAGGATTCAAAGTACTGTACTTTAGAGAGTGAAAATAGTTATACATTTAAAACATTCAGAACTACTTAATGATGATAATAGCTTAGAAGCTGTTAAAGATCGATGATGATCATGCTAGTGCATTTATCAATGTCTATAGTTTTTAAGGATGACATATTGGGAGACCTGAAATGTTAGGATTTTCCATTGGGATCTATATGCCGTCCACAGGCATGTTTGTAGAATATAATGGTGTACTAAGAGCTTGAATGTTTGCTGTGAGTTTTGTCAGTAGATTAGAGATTTTTGGCATAGCCTTTTAAATATCTTTGCACTCTTAATTCTCCTACACGCTTATTCATGACTCCAATCCAATGCATGAGTTTTTCTTTCGATGGAAGTTTCTTGTTTTTTTCTTAATCTCACACGTATCATAATGAAATCCCAACGGATTTGAACTCGTGTTCTGATGTCAAAATATGATTTGAGATTGTGGTGCAGAAGACTTGTGAAACAATAGGAAGTATATAGGATGAGGAAATTAGACTTTTCTATGGAGGAATAAGAATTGTCCTTGATCTATTTGAGAGAAGAGAGTAGACGAGCTTAAAGATTGCTGCTTTGCATTTCTTAGGGTTTCATGAGGTTTGTGCACCATGCTTAGGAATGAGATGAGATTTTGGTAGTCTCTTGATCGGGGATTGGAGAGATGGAGCAGAATTGATGAAAAATGGTGCATTACACCTTGTTTAATTATTCCATCTTAAGGCTTTCTATTTATAAAAAATAGCAATTAATATGTCTATCCATAATTTTAACTAAATCATTAATTTAGGATTTTTTTTGGAAAAATTTTTTTCATCCATTTAAGTTATCAACCCAGCCTTGAAAATAATTATCAACTCTTTGATTCTCATATAAAAAGTTAGCAAAATACTGAAAGAGTGGTTTGTGTTTTGGAGATAGGATAGTTTATTTCTCTCCACACAAAAATCTCTATTTATCTTAATTTAACCGGTCCTCTTTTTTTTGAATTTAAATTTTAAAATTTGAATTTAGCCCCTCCAAGTACTCATCAGTTTTCTATTCTTTTAAAGTTTGCCTTGCAAATTTTCTTTCGCGCCTTGGACCATATCTCAATTAATTAATAGCCCTCATTTCATATAACCCTTTGAAACTCTCAGATAAAGGGAGGAAACATTACAGCATTCATAAGAAAGCAAAAGGGGCCAAAATCCTTTTGATGGATAAAACTCTTAATTTTCATTAGTTGGAGTTAGAAAAATGATAATGAAATGAAATGAACATGCTATTATCAATTATACTAGGCTTTATTCAAAATGTCAAAACTCCTTTAATGCTAAAAAATAAATAATTAAATAAGTAAAAACAAGGCCCAAATTATTTTTATTGCATTATTAGTTTTTATTCACTTAATAGGACACAATGGAGAAAAATGATTCATATAGTCGACAGAGTAGTTGCATTCTTAATTTCTATTTATTATGATCGAAATCAATGAGAAAGGGTGATGCATATTCCAAAGATGATCACCCAAATGGCAAGCATGCTAATGAGCTCACTAGGCAAGGGCTCATGGCAAATTTGCCAGATGAAGAATTAAGCTTGTTAGTTAAACTTGAAGTAGACTAATTGATCAAGTTTTTCGCTAACTTCTTAGCTAGGTTCTAGTTGGACTTGCTAGATAGGTCTTAGATGGACTTGCCAGTCAATCGAAGAAGAGAATATCTGCCCAACCATGTCAGCGACTTGCTCAATTCATGCATCAGTCTCATTTAATTCACACAACAAACTCGCCTAATTAATTAGATCCTTGATATACTTGTTGATTGCCAAAAGATCCAATTACTCTTCATACTTGATGATCGACTATCGAACTGAGTCTGAGTCTGTACTTGAGCTACATGTCCCTCTTAATTCTCTATATTTTTCTATATTATATACATTGCTTATTTTTTCGTGCTCTAAACACTTAGAAATAGGTGATTCTAGGAATTACTAAAGATTCTATATTTTTGAGTTTGATTTTTCTTCTAATTTGTACTCTCTTGAACATAATAGTGGATTTTCCCCTCTACTAGCTCTCTTTTCTATGCGTCTCTACCTGCTCTTTTTGCTTCCTTTAATTTAATAAAGCTTTGGTGATGCAGAGCGCCAGGTTGGGACAGTCGAGCAGTGAAACCGTAGGTCCTTCCTCGATCTCGACAGCGCCCCGCCATGTGGCGAACCCTTCTTCCCTTCTTATCTTTCCTATTATTCTTCATTCCTTTCTAGTTTTTTCCTATATATGTGTTGTATTAGGGTTTTGAAGTCAGTTTTTTTAAGAGTTTTGTTTGGGACAACCACTGGCTTCTCCAATTTCCTATATAGGGTATCTAAGGGTCGAGTGGTGCTTCGGCTGTATTTCGCTCCCAAGGTGTGGTTTATCCTTCCCCGACTTCTACAAATCCCTCCCACTTTGCTGCCACACATCCCCCCTCGCTGCAGTCACCTAGAACGACCGTTTGCTGTTTTTCTTGCAGATTTCCTCTGTCCAGCTTTCCGCCATCTCTCTGCTACCTTCTAGATCAGCCTCCACCTGCCGTTGCCTTCGATCCCCATGTTCTACCCACTTCCATCTTCCAAAAACAGTCCTCTCTTTCCCATTTGTTGTCGCCCCTCCAGAACCCATGCCACTCCATAACCTGTTCTCCATCTTGCTGCTGACTCAAACAAATACTGTTGCTATTTTGCCGCTGCCATCTTGCTCTTCAGTCTCTGCAAACTTGCTGCCATCCCTGAGCTGCACCCCCACACTTACCTTGCTGTTGCTAGTGCTGCCTCCCTACCATTATTCTAATCCCTTACTACAACTTCCACTCCTCGTAACCAACCACCACCGCCCCTGGATTGACCCCCTAGTATGCACTTGTGTGTCACGTTGTCGTTTTTTCCTATTTCAGTGTATCGGATTGTACTCGTCTTTTGACCTTTCAGTAATAATATTTGTTTGCTTTTTTGTTGTTTGGATTATCTCCGGTATTATTTTGTATCAGAGCTAGCATAATTCTAATGATATCCTCTGTTTATCTAAACTCACCAATACTTAACCCAATCTCCACTCAAAACCCTTCCCATAGCTGATTTTGCAGATCAGACCCAAAATTTTTTTCCCACTCTAGCCCACCCCATTAATATTATAGTTAATCCAAACAACAATAGGGAAGTAATTATTATTGTTGAATTCAAATAGAAACTTACCACCAAAGACACTGGAAATTAGAAATTGCAATAAATGACAATATAATATGGGAGGGCTGAAACAACAACAACAACTAAGAAGAAGGGCTGGAACAACGTTGGAAGCGTGTATGGAGGATTGGAACAGTGGTGGTAGCAAATGAGAAGGCCTCAAACATCAAGGGCTATGAAAAGGGAGGGCGAGAACTGCGATGGAAATGAGGTTGGAGGGCTGGAATGGCGATGGAGAATGCGGTGGACTGCCGGAGAATCAAAGGAGGGTTGTCCTGGATAGGGGTAGCAAATAAAATGGCCAGACGAGGAAACTTTTGGAAAATTTAAAAATAGCTGATATCTAGACAACTGGCAATGAGGAGGAATGCATGACAATGAAGCGGCAGGGATGTGGACGAGTTGGGGAAGAATAAACACTATTTGGAGACCAATATACAACAAAAACACCACCTGGACTCTTAGGATGCAAACCTCGAAGGGAAGGAGACGTCGACGACTGTCCTAAAACGAAACATATAAAAACTAACCCTAAACACTCACGAAAGCAAATTTATAATGATAAGATAACTAGGAGTGGGCTCCTCTACTTGAAAGAGGTGGTACTCCCACATGAAAAGTTGACTGGCTCGTTTGGATGTTGGACCAAACCAGCATTGGCCACAGACTAGCATTAGATGCCCATTCCAACATCAATTGCTCGCTCCCGCGTCATCTTCCCGCTTCCGCGCTTACGTGTGTTTCGCATCAGAAGAAGTGCTTCCACGTCACCCTTACATACCCTTCCACGCCTCAAAACCTTAGCCCTTGCC
Organism: Papilionanthe hookeriana x Papilionanthe teres; assembly: GCA_022702705.1. Taxonomy (NCBI): domain Eukaryota; kingdom Viridiplantae; phylum Streptophyta; class Magnoliopsida; order Asparagales; family Orchidaceae; genus Papilionanthe; species Papilionanthe hookeriana x Papilionanthe teres. The sequence continues at coordinate 54,868,537 of CM040430.1, read as the reverse complement.
ACACCACTGAGAAAATAATTGCCTAAAATCTGATCACGAGAAAATGTGACAATGTCGCCTATGAGATTTGCACAAAGTGATGTCCAAGAACTTTACGAGGAAATCCTTCAACTGTAACAAAGACTTGCTGACTTCAAAAAGAGACACTCCGAAAGTGTCACTTGTAGCCATAATAGTGATTCCACAAATCGAAAGGATGAAGTATATCCTTTGACAGAGTAGTTCTTAGTGATGGAGTGCAGGGTGACTTGCCATATTTTGACATCCAAATGAATCTGGATGAGTTCATTAAGTTACTCCAGTCAGTGGAACGTGTATTTAAGTACCAAGACGACCTGGCGGACATAATGCTAAAGCTAGCCGCCACAAAGTTAACGAAGAGTGCTTTTCTATGGCGAAAAAAATTGAAGCACCTATGCTAGTGGGAAGGGAAAAATAAAATAACTACTTAATTCAAGATGAAATGAGAGATAAGACGCTGGTATCTACCAGTTCATTATAAGAAGGATATGTTCTTAAGACTACATCAGCTATACTTCATTGGGTGACCATCACATTTGATAGACAATATTTAATTTTACGATCAAGAAACAAGAATATACCCAATAGAGCATCCAAACCGACCCCGCTTGAGGAGAAATTAGTTCAGAGTGGAGAATAGTTGAAGCCAACAAGCATTCCCTAATCTGTCCTCTCCAGGAAGTGCATTAAGTGTCACTGTTTTGGGCGTGATGCATCATATTGCTTAGCAAGAGAGTAGTCTATTTCACTGAGTAGGGAGCCATTGAAGAAATGGGCAACAATAGTAGGCACGGAAGAAAGTGAGGATACAAAGGAAGAGTATTCAGCTACCAACTAATGAGAGAGAGATTCATGTAATTTAAGCTGAGCCCATGAGTGCTACTCTTGTGGCATTAATAGTAATTGTTTTAGAAGGGAATGAATTCGCGTAATGGGCGTTCATGCAAATTATGAGGTTGTGGTGCCAAGAACTACTTTTTGTTTACAGACGTTGAAAGGAGCATCAATAGGACTGATATTGGGTGTTCAAAAAGGTTATAAATATGAGGAATCAATACAAAACACATGACAATCTCATATAAGAAAAGTTCAAAATTTTCATATATATAATCGACGTTTTGAGTTGCCTCTACTGAGAGAGGTCCAACATATTAAGGATGAGATGCTTTTAAGCGACTTCTAGAAAATCATATGAAGTCATTTGAGTATTTAATTCAATTCATCATCGCACCAGCCAATAGATGGTCAGACAAGCGGGATGAACTACAACGTTGGAACTTGCCTTATGATTTTTTAGGGCAAGAACATTCTACAATGAGATCTAGGTCATTTTAGAGAAGAAGACGTCTCTCGTGAGTGGTTATATAGATTTCGTTTCAGAGTTGATTCCTCATGATAGATTTGTTTATCAAATACGCTCAACCGATTACGAGGTGTGGAAGATGTTGATTATAGATTTAATTGCTCTGGATTTCGCTCATTAGAATCTAATCTTATATGTAACTCTAGTTCATGGTCTGCTCAAGGAGGGTGAATACTTTGTATAAGGATGTGCTTTAAAATGACAACACTTGTAGGACCGACTTATCGGGGAGTTACAATAGCTCTGTCATCTTCAACGTGGTCGATGTGGCACCATACCGAGTAAGAATAGTGGGATAAGCAGATTATAGATTTAATTGTCCGAGATTTGGCTAGCGATAATCTCCGTCTATATGCAGCTAGCTTAGATTCTGTTAAAAGGGGATGCATATTTATTTTATCAAGACGCGCTGTGAAATGATAACGCCTGTAGGATTGACTTACTTGGAAGTTACAGTAGCTCTACCACCTTCGACGTTGCTGACATGACGCCATACTATAAGGAGACAAAAGCTTCTACGGGTGAAGCCAAAGCTTCAACCCTGGGAGAATGACATGGAGCTTGAGATTTCATACTGCGGAACCTTAGTTCCTTCCACAATCGAGTCATGGCCATGTTGCGAGCCTTTCTTTACTTTTTTTCTTTCTTTACTATTATCTTCATTCTTTTCTAGTCATTTTTCATATTTGTGTTGTGTTCGGGTTTGGAAGCTAGTTTTTTCATGAAGTTTGTTTGGGACAACTATCAACGTCTTCAGTTTTCCCATCTATGACTATATCCAATAATCGAGTGGTGCTTTGGCTGTATCTCGCTTCCGAGGTGGTGCTTTATCCTTCCCCAACTCTACTAGATCCCTCCTGCGTCACTGCGATGCATCCCCCCTCGCCGCAGCCAATTAAAAGAACATTCGTTTGCTATTTTTTCTGCAAATTTTCTCTGTCCGGCTCTCCACCTCTGCCGCAGCCTTCCAAACCCACCTCCCACTTTGCCACTTCCTTCCAGATCAGCCTCCACTCCCTGCTGTCTTCCAGCCCCAAATTCCACCCACTGCTGCCTTCCAAAACCAGCCCTCCTCCCTTTCTCTTATGCCCACACCCCTCCAAAACCTTTACTCCATCTTGCCACCACCCCAAACAACAATGGCTGCTGTTTTGCTCCTGTTATCTTGCTGTCCTGCTGCTGCAGACTCGCTGCCGTCCCTGAACTGCACCTTCACACTTCCCTTGCTGTTGCCACTGCCCTCTCCCGTCACCCCTACCATCATTCCAATCCCTTCCCGTACCTTCCACTCCCTGTAACCTACCATCACCAAATCGAACCCCTAGTGTCTGTCCGTGTGTCGTGTTGTCGTTATTTTATATTTCAGTGTGTTGGGTTGTAACCGTCTTTTACTTCTTCAGAAATAATAATCGTTTCCTTATTGTTGTTTGGGTCAACTCTGGCATCATTCGGTGCAACCCACAAATAAAATATGATCCAGTAGAGGATACATGAAAGGAACATGTCATTAACCAAAAAGTAGATATGTCAACATGTTTTCAAAGGTTTATATCAAACTTTAGATGAACATCTTTGAAGTTGTCAATGGTTCATTTATATGAAATCTTTCATTTTTTGAACAATAATAATTTATTTGTTTTAATATTCTGAGTTATGCCTTTTTGAAATTTGCATACTGTGTGTCACCTCACATGTGAATCCATCAGTTCCATGTTGGGACCCTTTAATTATAGCAAATATAAGGGTGTATTGATTCTGCTTTGTAGTGACTGTCATCATAAATATATCCGATGCATCAAAATCATCAAATTATAGCAAATATAAGGGTGTATTGATTCTTGCTTTGTAGTGACTTGTCAACATGGACCCTTTAATTATAGAAAATATAAGAGTTATGACCGTTCGAAGTTTGCATACTGTGTTGTCACCTCACATGTGAATTCATCAGTTCCATGTTGGGACCTAATATAAGGGTGTATTGATTCCTGCTTTGTAGTGACTTGTCATCATAAATATATCCGATACATCAAAATCATCAAATCATCTATGTTAATTTCCTAATCTTAGTGAGGACATAACTAGAAATTATTTGTTATCCATGTGAAAAATAAAGGTTTTTGTATTTAGCATGCGTATGTATGCTCAACAGTTATAGTGGTGTGCTAATATTCAATGGTGAAGTTAAATATGCAAATTTCCATTATGGAGAGAATAATTAAGACATGACTTTTATTAATCAATTCTCAAATCATTATTAACAAGAAGGTTTATGTGCTCAGGGAACCTCATAAACTCTTTTTTTGTGCGATTATCAAGTATTGCATTTTCATGTAATATAAACCAATTCTAAGTTGAATGATATGAGACAATTGACCTGATACTATCATTACTTTAGGATCATGATGTGGCATATCTGTTCAGAATTAACGTAACAACTATGTTGTTTAAAGTATTTACATAATTTGTGTTAACAACATAATGAAAACACGCCTATTAACTATAATTGTTTCTACTCATTACTATAGGAAGTTGTTTTCCTTAAACAATTGCTCAATGATTCAATGTTTAGTTTTGATTTTTATAGTTTGTGAAGTTAATTCAGCTACTGAGAGTGCCTTGTAATGTAGATCCAAATTATGTTGGTCAACTAAAATTCTCAAGCATGCATTAAAGCTATAATGTATGTGAACATTTAATCATTATTTTGCAGAATAAAAAAATAACTAGCTTCTAATTAAGCTATTAAAATGCATTTCCCACTTTTTTGGAAAGGCAATTACTCTCTTGCCATACTCCAATATTTAATTAAGGCTAAGATTAGTTTGACATCATTTATTTAAAAATATGTTGTAATTGTTAATAAAAGAAATTAATGACGTAGACTAGACTTTTATCTTAGCCCAAACAGTAGTAGTGGAATGTGGATTCATTCACGTTCTGTGAAATTACCGCTACCTAAAAATCCCATATACGACAATTCAAAGAAGTGGCAAAGGAGAAAAGGTAGTTACATTGGAGGTGGCGGTGGTAAGAGGGAGGCTTCTTTACCCTAAAACCCAATATTTCCTTGCTAGCTACCTCCCGAGCAACGGGAAGTATGCTAAAAATACCCTCTTTGTTGGTTATTCAAATTCTAACATCAAGGAAGAGAATGGAGATGAATATGGAGGAACAATTTAATGAACAAAGAGGGGGACAGGGGATGGAGTTTTTTTTTTTTTGCATTCAAATGATTTAAATTTCTGTCTAAATCAACTAAAAATTTTCTGATCATGACAAGTCCTGCAATTCAACTTTATGTGATGTTCTTGTTCACCTTCATTTTATTTACTGAGTCAATATCCCTCTAGAACTTAATAGTCATTTATAATCTATGTTCTCGTCTATTTCAATGGCTAAGTACTTGTGCCTAATATCAAAGTTTTGAATGGAATTGACTATTGAAAACCAAGCCCTCCATTTCCCTTGAAGTGGCTGGCTGACATACTCTTTCTCCTCCCCTTGTTGGTGCCATGAGATTTGTCGTCTCTTACTCCATAGTTGGTGACAAGGGTTTCCTCTTCCCTGCTTACTTGGTTATGGTTCTTCTCACCCTTTTTATCAGTTTAGCTGGAGTTGTTTCTGTTTTTCACCATCTTTAATTTGTTTTTGAATCGTTATAAAATATCTGTTTTCTTCCCTCTTCTTTGAAGTTATGGAAATTGATTGAAACTAGTAAAATCTTGGTATTCTGTTCGAAGTCCTGAATTGCTAGACCATAAAAGCCATAATATGTATTTATTAATATGTTCAATAGTTCTAATGTTAAGAAAGGCAGAGGTAGACCTAAGAAAACTTGGGCTTATTGCATAAAAAATGATCTTAATTTATTAGAATTAAATGAAAATTTGACACTAAATAGGACGCAACGGAGAAAAATGATTCATGTAGCCGACCCCACTTAGTGGGATTAAGGCTTTGTCGTTGTTGTTGTTCAATAGTTCTGATGATTACAATTATCATTAAATGCTTTACACTCATCAATTACCACCTCCAAGCCACCAAAGTTTCTATAGTGGACAATAAGATGTTTGTCATCAACACGATTATAGGAAACTACAGCTATGAAAACCTTATTCATGATTGGTGAAGTATTGTTCCTTCTTAGAATAGTCATCTCATTCTTATTACTAGTTTTAGTAGTATTATATTTTCAAATTTGTTTTGCTTTTTCTCTTGTATCCCACATAGCAGCAATGTTCTATGTTAATTATAAAAAAATGATAACCCTTTGGTACTACCATACATAGATATACCATTGGTTACATCCATTATGTTTTGAGAGTAGGTTCCCAAGCATTTCATTTGAGCGGGAAGTAATTGATAAAAACTAACTGTGTTTTTGTACTTATTTTTGTTGATTTTATACTCTATTTTTTGACCTCATAGACTGGTAGCTGGAATATTCTATGCTTGCTTAGGGCTATCTATTTTGTTCTTTGTTGGAATTTTGTTGATGTGTTATGCATTTAAAATGACATATATCTATCCATATATATATATATATATATATATATATATATATATATATATGTATATATATATATATATATATATATATATATATATATATATATATATATATATATATATATATATATATATATATATATATATATATATATATATATATATATATAGATACATTTGTGTGCTTCTGCGTATTCCTTTTTGCTTTATTTGACTACATCAATTAGTATTTCTCAATAACCATCTGCCTCCTCCCTTTAGGTTGTTCTGATTTCTGCTACACTTCCTCATGAAATTTTGGAAATAACTAGCAAGTTCATGACGGACCCTGTGAGAATACTTGTCAAGCGTGATGAACTAACACTTGAGGTGAACTGTGTTATGTCATGTCAATTTGATACTTGAAATTTGTACGGATGGTTACATGTCATTCATTTTCTCAATGCAGGGTATCAAACAATTCTTTGTTGCTGTTGAGAGGGAGGAGTGGAAATTTGATACGCTGTGTGATCTCTATGACACCCTTACTATCACCCAAGCTGTTATTTTCTGCAATACTAAAAGAAAGGTGACACCATTCACAGCACTTTGACATTACACGATGATCTAGTCTTTTTTGCCCCTTATTTTGTCTCAAAAGTTATTAATTTATTCCATTTGTTTTCTGAAACTCTGACATTATCTCATATTTTTTATTTATGGGATCTGTTAAATTTTATGATTCTTCATATCTTTTTCCCTTTTTTTTTTTCGTTTCCCAAGTTTCTTATCATCTGCTATATTTGAATCATTTTTATCAACCCCAACTAATTTGGTCAATTTTTCTGTAATATCGTCCATTTCGAAGGATTTACATACATTATTTGTTTGCAAAGCATTAAATCAAGTGAACTTTAAATGCTTATTCTTATGTCAGGCATTTGGCTGCTTGAAAGTTGAAATGTTTTGTTTCGAAAGTGATCAATTCATTTTCACTTGTTTTATTTGTTAAAATAAAATCATATATTTTGAGAGAGTTATGATATGATTTGTGAAGTTCAAAAGATGGTTGGGGTCTAAGCGTCTAACTTAATGATATGATGGATTTAATAAAATTCATAAATTTTCAAAACAAGATTTATAATAACAGGCAATCAATGATGGTTCTTTGCTTATATAGAGCATATCCTATTTAATTCTCTATGTTATCTTAATTTATCATTAATAGTATTAAGGTTTTTCCCATCACACAGCAATTTATTATTTTACTTAGGAACACACAAGTGTAGTTGAATATCAGGCTACCTTTTTGAGCTAAATCAAGTAAAACATGTAAGTATGATTAGGATATTAAATTGTACACTGTTTTTTATAGTAAAGAGCATTATTCGGCTATAATTTATTCCAACAAAAATAAATTTTCAAGTGGGGTGGCCAAAAATTGCTCAAACCCCACAAAAAAAATCTCAAACAACTCACACAAAAAAATAAAACTCAGGAATCAAGGGCCAAATCTCCCCCCCCCCCCCCAAAAAAAAAGAGAAACTATCAACAACAAATCCGAAGAAAGGGGACATTAAGATTATCCTCCTTAACCAGCCGAGCAAGCTCTAATGGAATCATAGTAGAAAAAGTGCCTACTTGTAACCTTGCGCCATGCTTAGCAGTCCAATCCGCACATTTATTACCTTCACTGTGTATGAAAAGCAAACGAGCCTGTCCAACTTCATAAGAGCAAAGATTCTCTTTAACTGAATTATAAGCTTCCAAGGATAATCCTTCTTCCTGCAACAATAAAGCCATAAATCCATAGAATCCATTTCAATAAAAACATTAAGCCAACTACATCTCACCGCCAACTCCAAACCCAAAATCACAACTTCAACTTCAGCATTAATCGGAGTATAGGCAACAAAAGGATAAAAAAACCAACAAAGGCAATGCCCATTAGAATCCCTACCAATACCACGAATACAAGCAACACTAGGGGACCAACTACCATCAATATTAAGTTTCACATTTACCTTGCATCGGAGCTTTCCACAAAATCAACTGAAAAGCAGATTTCCTTTCCCTGTCAACAGTAATCTGGAACTTTCTTAACATATTCAGGATATTAGAATGAGAAGAATCATTATATTTACCAAATTTCAACATTTTGTAAATAAAACCTTTCATATAAAGGAAACAATTATAAGGAGACAGCATGTTACTTTCATGCTTGCAATCATTCCTAACTCACCAGATATACCAAAAGACAACGGTAGGAATGGAAGGAAAAAAGATACTACCAATCTTATTCCACTCAGCAATCAAACCAATAATAGAAGTGCAGTTCCTTCGATTCCCATTAAGGTCAACTAACGGGAAGACCAAATCCCAAACCACAGTAGTAAAAGAACAATGACAGAATAAATGATCAAGACTCTCTTCAGCTTTCTTACACAAATATTAAATAGAAGGTAACCGAAGCTCCTTCAACTTTAAGATGTCATTAGTAGGTACAATCTTATGTAAATGTCTCCTGAAGAAAAAAAAACTGAGTAGGTTTTACCAAATTATTCCAAACCCAATGCATATCCAAACCAGTAGAATAATTAAGAGACTGAGAAAAAATCTTAGAAGCTGATTTACCCATACTTTAATTTTAACAGAATCAAGGGCCATAGTGATAGGAATTTTAGCAATATTACAAGCATCCTCCTTACCGATTAACTCCACAAGCTGGGAGACATGCTAGTCATTCCCATCCCATAAATCCTTCACCAGCACATTAATATCAAAAGGACCACGGTAAGAATCCGCTAAAGTACCTTGACCGAGCCAATCATCATACCAAAAATTGCACAGCCCCGAGCCAATATCCCAACAAATAAACTTTTCAGTACACTTAGGCACGTCAATCATACCTTTCCACACATACGAATCTTTAGATTTACTCGTGATAGCCAAGGGATGAACACAACCACAATATTTATTTCTCATCATCTTAGCCCAGAGAGGAACGCCACTACGAGAATTCATCCAAACTTCATATAATTAATCTGCATGGTATCCATAAGAGAATGAAACCCAAGACCACCTTTAGTGGTAGGTTTACACATCTTATTCCAGCACATCTAGTGTAATTTAGTATCCTTACTAGCCCATAAGAATTTGTTAAAGATATCCTCCAACTTCCTACAAATACTTAAATGCATCTTCATGAAACACAAACTATATAAAGGGATAGAAGTAAGAATGCTTTTAAGTAAAGTTACCTTGCCACCATAAGAAAGAAGAAGATGATCCCAAGAAAAAATACTCCTAAATTTATCAATATTAGTATAAAAAAGATGAGATTTCCTTCTGCCTTTATCTAGATTGAAACCCAAATAAATCATAGGAAGATCACCTTTGGCACAAGCAATAAAGTCTTGTATCCAATTCTTCTTATGAATAGAAACCCCTTAAGAACCATAGAAATTACATTTGCAGGGATTGAACAGAAGCCCTGAAGCATTCTGAAAATGCTTCAACCCCTTCCACAACCTCTTAATAGCACATTAGAAGCATTGGTGAAAATAACAAGATTCAGCATAAGCTAAATGATTGATACCATTAGAACTTTTATCATTATATAACATACTAGGATATCTCGGAAAAAGCTTGTTAAGATAACAAGAAAGATAGTCAAAAGCCAATATAAAAAGAAAAGGATACAAAGGATCACCTTGTTTTAGACCTCTGGAAGAATTGAAAAAACCTCATTTATTACCATTGATAAGCACAAAGTAATAATTACCACCCAAGATACGCATAACAATCTGACAAGAAGCCATATTAAAGCCCTTAGCCTGAAGCACATTCAAAATGGACTCCCATCTATGAGTATCATAGGATTTTTTAATGTCCATTTTAAAAATAACATTACCACCTCTCCCTTTTTTATCAAGATCAAGACATAATTCCTGAGCAATAAAAGCCTTATCACTAATACACCTTTTGATGAAAGCACACTGATTCTCGGTAAACAACTTTTCCATAAAAGGTTGATCTATGGACCACAATCTTAGAAAAAATTTTAGCCACCATAGTATTAAGACTGATAGGTCTATAAGCATCTCAACTAAGACCCACCTTATCTTTATGAATAAGAATCAGATTAGAACTTTTGAAATATTTGGGAAGATCCTTCCCCCTGAAAAAATCCTGCACAATTTCAATAACATCATCTTTAAAAATAACCTAGCAATGTTGATAAAAAATTGTTGAAAAACCGTCAGGTCCAACAGACTTATTACCATTAATACTGTCCAAAGCAATTTTAATTTCAGTAGCATCAGAAATATTATCAAGAGCAATGTTACCATCGTCCACAAAGAGAGACCCACAAGCTCACTTTCATCTCTTTTAAAAAGAGAAGAAAAATACTTAACTCCATCAGCTTCAATAGCATCAAAGGAACAAAGCATCACACCATTGTCATTTTTAATCTTACTAATGGTATTAAGTAGTCTTCTTTTCTTAATAAACACATGAAAGAAGGCTTTATTACGTGCTCCATTCACAAAGAATTGACTCATAGCTTTCTGCTTAAAATAAGCCTCTTCCATATTAATGGCCGCAACAAGTCTCTCTTGACCAGCCAAAAAAGAACTATGATCAATATGATTATCTTAATAATCTTTTTCAATATTCTTTAACTGATCTTCAACAGATAACACCATAGAATGAATATTGCCAAAACAATCCCTGTTGCAGCTACGAAGTTTATTAGCCAGATCCTTATGTAAAAGCCATAATCTTTTACGAAGAGAAATACCTTCACAAACCCAATTATCTATAACAAATTGGAAAAAAGAATCATGCGAAGTCCACATATTTAAGAATCTAAATTGATACACCTTGGGTTTATCAATGAAATTAACAATTATAAGTATAGGAGCACGATCATAACAAATAAAAGACAAATGAGACAAAAAAACAGGATAATCTAACATCCAACAGGCATTACCAAGAAACCTATCCAGTTTTTAAAAAACCTTATCCCTATACCAAGTGTAAGGAGACCCGTATAGCTAAGATCAAAGTGACCAGCATCCAATAAAGCATCATTAAAATCATTTATAATCCCGTGGTTTGGATACTTACCTCCCTTTTTCTCAGTAACAGAGAGTAAGACATTAAAATCACCTACCAAAATCCAAGCCTCATTGCAACCGGATCTAAGATAAGCGAGATTAGTCCAGAGATCAAGTCTGTCAAGACTAGAGCACCAGTATAAACAATAGTAGCAAAGAAAGATAGAGTACCAAAATAAATCTTTAAATGAAAAAATTGATGATGATTAATAAGAACATTTACTTTAACACAATCAAGCCAAAAAAATCAAATATTATTATTAATTAGTAAAAGAATTAAAATTCTTGAAAAGCTTCAAATATTTCCCATTATTATGAGAAACAACCAAAGGTTCAAGAATACCAAAGAAGGATAACTTACGAGATTTAATAATATTTAAGAAACGATTAGAGGCATTGATATCCGCAAATACCTCTAATATTCCACACTAAGAACTTAATCATTAAACAATAATTTTCCCCCTCTAGTTATCCTAGCAGGGAGCTCAAAACAATTTTTCTTACCTTACCATATACCACAATTTTGACAACAGCAGCCTCAGGATTAACATACCCCAATTCACGGGTACCTTTAATCCCCTTATTTTTCTTTTTCTTTGATTGGATAAAACTCCAATCTTTATCAAAATCAGCTTTAAATTGAATCAGCCTTTCAGTCAATTCATTATTTAAAATATTAGTATCTTCCACAGGTTCAACATTAATACAATCTTGTACATTCTTTTGCATATCACAATCTTTACCAATTCCCTCCTGCAAGTTTGAAACATCCCGGACAATGTGAGCCTCAAGAATCTCTTCAACTTGCTGATTATCATTAGATTCACAGTTAGGGGCAACAATATTAGAAACATTAACAGGAACTAAAGATTCATTACCTTGCGCACATCAACAATCTCAATAATATTGTTACTACTGGATTGTTGTTTCTTCCCAACACCATCAGTATTAACCTCACCTTTAAACTTACGTAATGCCGGATGAGCAACATAACAAGAATTATGAAGATGACCAAACATCTTACATTTAGTGCAATAATTTGGATTAAACTCCAATTCAACCATCCGACAATACCCACTATTAGCATTACCAATCCAAATCGAATCTTGAACTTTGGCAGTAACATCCCTCTCAACAAGCACTCTAGCCATAGATGGCCTCGGGCAATTAAAAGTGGCATTATCCACCTTTAGGGGATTTAAAAAAATAGAACCCAAAGAATATACAAATTTCATATTATTGAGATGAAGTTTTAAATCAGGAAATTTAATCCAAATCGGCACAATAGGGGGCTCCTCCATAGGATTAAAGTCAGGAGTCCATTTTAAGATTTTTATGTAAGACTTTTCAATTAATAAAACTTTACGTGAAATAATAGAAGCATAGTCCTCTTCCTTCTCAAGTTTAATCATAAGATTCCTACCATCAATAAGCCCCAAGCTCCACATTCCAGTTAATTTTAAGTTTCGAGAAAAACTTTCTGATAACTTCCAATTTAGGGTGAGCAAAAACAAATTTACTTATCAATGTGAATTTTAATGGCTCCACAAGAAAACTAGTATCCTCTTCTTGCAAGAATAATGCTGGCTTACCATTTTTCTAAGAGGCTTTCTTAAGTAAATCCGAAGAGTTGCAATTCACAAGGTGATCTTTAAAAGAGGATGGAAAAAGGGTATTTCCCACATCTTTAGGATTTCCAGTAACAACATCACGAAAAGAAGAGGCGGTCTCACGAAATGTGAAAGCCATAACCAGAGAAGAAGAACAAAGCAGTTCACCGAAAGAAGAACGAGTGGAAACTCAGAGATTCTTAAGAGATGAAAACCAACGCTCCAAGAAACGCTCCATCCGGAGGAAAATGCTTCTTATGTACACTAAATTGTATAATAAAATCTGATTGTCTAAAGTTTAGCAGTGAGCATATATTTTCCCGAAAGATGACCTCATTACAGTACGAATATTTAAAAAGAGCAAAGTTGATACATCTATGTTTCAACATAATCATGCTAGTTTTTAAAAGGATTTGATTTTTCAAATATTTAGTACGGAATAATTATGCTATACTTAAAAAGAGAAGTGCTCGAAAAATCTATAAAGACGAGCATAAACTGAAAAATGCATAATAATATCAAAATATGGTTATGGAGGTTCTGGAAGAAAGAACTGGATCAAATGATTTGCCATAAAGGCCAAAAGAAAGGTTGTATAACTGAATGCATACTTGCATCATTTTGTGTTAGTAATGTGTGTTCCACTGCTCTAGAGACATATGCTCCTTTTAGCAACACTTGATATGATATGAAACTTTATTGTTTAACTTCACAGCTTTGAACCTTATGATTGCTTTCAGTAACACTTTGATACGGACCAAATGTTGCAAAATACTGGCAAATCACACAAATATACATGCTGTCCAAGTAGTAAATGGAATATAGTCACTGTATCGATCCCACAAGTAACAAGTGAAAAGTGCAAAAAATTTCGAGCCTATTGGTTTCGATTCTAGCCTAAATGTTCAATTGTTGGTATTTTTTTAATGTCTAACTTAATTTTTGTAAAGACAAAAATCCTAGTTTAAATGTGAGGTAAATCGATCAAGTGGTATCTCTCCTGACTTAGATCTTAAAATCCTAGGGTTGATAAAGTGACAAATTTAACACACAATAAATTTCTTCCTTAGTCTCTCCCGATGAAAATAAGAAAATTAGGACAATTAACAAGTTTAGTTCTCTAAATCTGTTGAAATCCCCAAGATTATGTATTTCTCTTTAACATAACATTAATCTTAGAGCAATATTTCTATTGTCATAGTAAATGATATTAATCTTAATTGCTCCACCAAGGTTTCTCCTGAAATTTCAAGTTTACAACAATTTGTAACAATTCAATTAGCGAGATCGAATATAAATGATGATTTAATGGATAAAATACCACTACCACATTGTTTCATACAAGTACATGAATAACATCAAAACTCTAGAATTTCCACTCAACAAATCAAAGGAGAAAATTGAACTAGTGACAATTCATGCTTTGAAAAAATAGGATAAACATTTTATTAATCAAAGCAGTAAAGTACATAGTGAGTTTAGAAATAAAAGCCAATAAACGGATCACACCCTTATGTGTTGTCCATTTCTCTTGCATTGACAATCACTAAGTCACTTGCACAATTCTCTCGCAAATCCCTCAAAATCTCTCCGATTCTTCCTTACATAATTCCTTTCACTCACACATCGAAGAATACTAGAGAATACAATTCTCAAAGCGCTCGATAGGTCCCCTTTCTTCTAGACGAATTATCTTTTAGTTGTCCTAGGGAGACGCCATGCAGACAAGAACCGACTCCTTATGTTGGTTCTTCGGCGTAGGGGTTTCTCCCTGGAGCACTGGAGTTCCCTTTCTTCTGTAAGGAAGCAATATTGGTTAGAGTAGGTGGCACCTTGACGCCAACGAAGGTGGCACAATAGTTTTGTAGGGGATGAATAGGGGCCCCATACTTGGTGCCAAGGCACATGGTGCTCGATTTGCCTAGACCTATGGGTATCTTCTAGGGGTGCCCACATGGTGGTCGCCAGTCAAGGTAACATGGGTTTTGTGGCTACGTGGCTCCATTAGACTCATTTTTTGAAGCAATTTCTTTTTATATCGCTTCAATATTTGCTAGTGCATCTTTTAAAGGTTTCATAAATATTTGTATCATACAGTTGCACAATAAATATCTGAAAATATATAAATAGGAACAAATCATAGATAAAATGCAAGAAAATTTAGATTAGTAAATTCCCCCAAACTAATAATTTAAAAATCCAAAATTAGAATATTTCATAGATCAATGGATGCTAGTGATTAAAGATTCAGTGCTTCCTAATAATATAGTAGACATATAATAATCAAAGTGGACGAATATTTTCATTAGTTTTAATTTTCATAGTTCCCTTAATATTCTGATATAACAAATTGTAATCACATATCTATATAATAATCCTAAATTACTTAAGTGAAGCTTGACTGACATAAAATTAATATTCAATCATAAATATCAGTTATCTATTCAGTTAAACTATCTGAATCCCGTTACATTATCTTTGAATAGAAACTTTTTAGCTTTAGTTGGAAATGTTATCGATCCTTTGACTTTTAGAAGAGAAATTGACACTTATTTTAAGTCGGAGCATCATCTCAAGCTTCTCCTAAAAGGTTTTTGAAAAATTTCTCTTAATATTATGATTTTTTCAACAATATTTCTGCTTTCTCGTTTATTTTCTATTTTCTTTCTTTATTTATTTTTCTTTCTTTTTGTTGGGGTTACTATATCTATTTAAGCTTTTTTAATGATTTGAAATCAGTATAACTTAAATGTTTGTAGTTCAAGAGATTGTAACCAATAATCAAATCATTTAAATTAAGTAGTGCTTAAATTTTATGTATTGTTATTATTCATCTAAGTATTTAGGAATGATTATAGGATAAGAAAATATCATTGTTAGAGATCAGTTTTTAGCGAAATTTTTATCCTTTCCAAGTCTTCAGGAAACTCATGTCACTTTTAGTTGCACATTCTACTTATCAGTAGTTTGCACTTGTCATTAGTTATTACTACCAACTATATTTTGTGAATTTCAAAGTTAGATTTCTACTTTATTTAAAGGCAATATTAACATATATATATCCCCCGAAATTTATTTTTGACACTATATATGCAAATATCACAAAAAAAGAAAACGGACAAAGTAAGGTAGAATACGACTATACGACTATATGACAAAAAAAATTATGATTCAAACGTAACACATACAATATATGACTCACCTATCTATGGCATACAATAATAAATCATATAACAAGATAACTATCATGAAATTAAATCATGAAGTCATATGAATATAAATATAATTCTAAACAAAAATATTCAGATATAGGTTTGATATCTAAAGCATAAATATCGAGCTCTTAAACAGCGTGGGAGGTAAGTGGTTCTAGGGATTCTTGCAAGCAAAGCATACTCAATCATAAGAAAAAGAAAAAGAAAATACATTGTATTATCTTACAATAAGTGCTTAGTTTAATATCTCCAGCCTAATAAACAGCCTAACCAAATCACACATAAATATAATAAAACAAGCGATCATGCAATCACAATACAAGATAACGCCTAAACTAACTCCCAAGGAGTGTTTGGTTTTATTTTGTTATCCTGACACTTTCAAGTTCAAATATCTAGTGTAATAATCCTCGATTTATTGTCTAATATTTAAAATATCCTGGAGTTTTATAACAAAGTTTGTTATGATCTCATATTTTCCTCTTTTTGAAATATTAAATATTTCATTTTCGAATTCTCCTTCAAAATTTCTTGCAACATTTTTATTTCCACTTTCAAACATTTGTCAGAGGTATAAATAGGGGGTGATAAAGATTATGAATTTCAAAAGTCACGACCTCATTTTTTGCTCTAATGGTTACATCCCCTTTCTATAAATCAATGTTTTTCGTACCTGTTGCAAGGGAAGTTCGTCTGAAAATAATTAGGATCTTAACATCTTTCTTATCCAATACGATGAAATCAACAGAGAAGATAAATTATTATAGTTTCATTATTACATTTCCTTTAACCCCCCTTGGAAAAGTTAAAGAACAATCGACTAATTCAACGATTAAAGTGGCAGGTTTAAACTCTCCTAGTTCTATTCTTTCAAACGCTGAAAAATGCATTATATTTATATTAGCTTATGAGTCACACAACACCTTTCCAATAAATATCTCTGATAGTGTAGGGAATAATAAAATTACCTGGATCACTCAATTTTTGTGGGAGTTTTTTTTTATTATTATAATACTACAATTTCAGTTAGCATCATAATTTCAAAGTTAAAATATCTACCTTTCTTATTAAAAAATTCCTTCATAAATTTTCGATAATAGAGCATTTGTTCAAGTGATTCAGCAAATGAAATGTTAATAATGAGCTTCTTTAGTATTTCTAAACAATGAGGGAATTGTTGCTTTAATTTTTATTTAATTAATCTTTGAGATAAAGGTGGCGGTGATCTCTTCTGGTCCATCCTAGATGGTGAAGGTGTTTTCGTAAATCTGGGGTAAGTGTTTCTACTGGTGTATCTGGGGTAAGTGTTTCTACTGGTGTCTTCTATTTTAGGCTTCTCAAGCACTTTCCACTACTAAATCTTATAGCATTGCAGTCTCCACATGGATCCACCTCTGTATTACTCAGTAATATCCCTTGGGGTCTCTTGTTCAATGAGTAGCTATTCGTCCAAATCGTGTTTCAATATTCCTAGTAGTTAGAGTATGACTTTGTATTTTATTTCCCATGTTTAGTACTACTTCTTCTAATGATAGTTTAGAAGTGAATTCTAGTGGGCGTGCTGGTCTAGGTTTGCCACTGCCATGATTATACCAATTACCTATGTCTAGGTTTGCCACTGCCATGATTATACCAATTACCTACTGGATTAGATTGGTTGTTACACTACTATCGAGTTCCTACAACTTGATTATTATTCTAATTAAAATTTATGTGATTCTTTCAGCTTGACTTGTAAGTGTTGGAATACGGGCTATTTGACTATTTGGTTATAACTTTCATGGATTTTACAGGTATAACACTAGGATCAACTATTCCATAAATATTTTCCTATATTACTACTGATTCTGGTCTAGAATTCAACCATGTATTGTCTAACTTCATAGAGATATGAGCTATTTGAGAAGTTAAAATTGCTAACAAGTTCTTATCATGCATGCTAGCTATCTTCCTAGGGTTTACTCTATCAGATGGCCGTTGAAAATTGTTTGCCATTTTTTGAATCAATGCATACGGCTCCTTAAATGACTTAGACATAAGCGATGCCTCAGCTGCAATATTTATTATGGACCTCAAGGTCCACCAGCCAATTATAAATATTTGAATTATGAGCCAATTTGTTAAGACAGGGTGGGGATATTCTTAAGTAGCTCCTTAAATCTCTCTGAAGCTTCATAAATTGATTCTTCATCTAATTGGGTAAATAAGGTGATATTTTTTTTTAAGTTTTGCCATTTTAGATGGATGAAAATATTTTGTTAGGAATTTTTGTGCTAATTCGTTCCATGTTTTAATAGATCTTGATTCTTAGAAATTGGACCACATCTTGGCCTTATTTCTAATTGAGAAAAGAAAAATTCTAAATCTAATAATGTCGTTAGAGATATCATTATATAAAAAGGTAACACAATTCAAGGAAGTTAGCTAAGCGGAGGTTTTAGTTTTCCATAGGTGATCCACCAAACTGATTATGCATCATCTGAATAATGGCGGGTTTGAGTTTGAAAGTATTGACTTCTATGACAAAGTTGTTGATGCTTAGTTGAATCTCTTCTACCGATGGGCAGAGAAATTCCCTAAGCGATCTAGTTGCGACATGAGGTCTTGGTGCATTGTGTTCTTTCCGTGGTATGGGTCATCTCTCCCATCTTTTTTTTAGTCTTTTCAATGTTTTGATTTTTTTAACAATTTTTTCTAGTTCAAGGCCATAAGATACTACTTTGAAGTTTCAATCCTATGTATACAAAATTAGAATAATCTAGTGTAGTGACCCTATACTACTAGAGACACAATTCAAAACAAACTACTCAGAAAAAGAAAGCTAAATAGATAATCATGTTAAAGTTAAAAAACAAACCAATCACATAATTTTCACAATAATGAAAAAACACTAAAACAGGTGCACTAATCTAGCAGTAAAGCTGGAAGCATGCAACACAAGATATTTTTGAATTTTTTTAACATGAAAATAATAAATATATTGCAATAAATGTACTACACTAATTTTTAAGCCTAAATCCTAAAATTTTTCTAAAATTGGAAATTTAGTTGTGCTCCTCGACAACGACGCTAAAATCTTGATACAGACCAAATGCTGCGAAGCTTCGACGAATCACACTGCTAGGTGTGCCTTCCAAGTAATACACAAAACAAAGTCCGTGTATCGTTCCCATGAGGAACGTGCAAACTCCTAATGTGTGAAAAATCTCTACCCTACTGGTTTTGGGTCTAGCCTAAATGTTTGATTGTTGATAATTTTTTGATGTCTCTAAATTTTTGCAAAGACGAAAATTCCATTTTAAATGCGAGGTAAATCTTGCATCTAAAAATTTCTCTTCTGACTTGGATCCCACAAACGTGGGTTTGATTGTGCCAAATTTGATGGTGACTATTAGAACAGATTTTTCCTTAGCCCCTTCTAATGGCAATGAGAAAGTTAGGACAATTAACTAGTTTAGCTCCCTAAATCCGGTGAAATTCCCAAGACTTACAAGATAGCACTAAACCAAAAGCAATATTCATATTCTCTTAGATAATGAATTTTATTCTTGTTGTTCCAATAAGAATTCTCCCTAAACTCAATAGTCACAACGATTTTTAACATTTCAATTAGTCATATGAAAATATAAATGAAGATTTAATGAATAAAATACCACCACAAAATTGTTTCATGCAAGTCACATGAATAACATCAAATCCCTAGAATCTATACTCATCAAATCAGCGGAGAAAAGATGACTAGTGATAATTCCTACTTTCAAAACTGTAGGATAAAATTTTTATCGTACAAAGCCAGTAAAGTTACATAATAAGTTTAGAAAGAAAAACCGGTAAACAGATTACACTTTTATGTGTTCTCTTCTCTTCCACTGAAGATCTCTAAGTCACTCGCACAATTTGCTCGCTAATCACTCACAAACTCGCGGTTTCTTACAAAATTGCTCTCACTGACACACCGAAGAAAACTAGAGAATACGATTCTCTAAATGCTTGAGAGGCCCCGTTTTCTTTAGTCGAATTTGCCTTTAGTTGCTCTCGGGAGACGCCATGCGGACAGTAACCACCATAACTCCGTATGTCGGTTTGGTAGCGTCGGAGTTTCTACTTGGAGCTTTGATGTTCCCTTCTTCTATAATGAAGCAATGTTGGTTAGAGTAGGTGGCGCCTTGGTGCCATAGGAAGCGGCGTAACAGTTTTTTGGTGGGTTGGGGGGGGGGGGGGGTGCGTCTATGCACTAGGCACTCGGTTTGATTGGGCGCATGGGCGGCGCTCCTAGGCTCCATTCAAGGCAACATGAACTTTGTGGCTTGGTGGCTCTATTTGACTCGTGTTTGAAACAACTTTCTTCTGTTTCGCTCTAGTTTTTTGCAATGTATCTTTTACTTATTTTATAAATATCTTTATCCTGCAAATGCACGAAAAATATCTTAAAAAATATAATTATGAACAAATAATAAATGAAAATGCAAGAAAATTTAGACCGATTATCGAATAGTTTTCACATATCAAACTTGATACATGAGGATACTTCTTTGTTATTTAAGAAATTCTTATTTGTAAGGCTTCAAAATGGTTCAAGATGTGGCTGTTTTAAGGTTTAAATTTTTTTCAAGTACAAGATTGTCAAAGCATATTGAATTTTATACACACAATCATATACTTCAGGGATATGTTTTCGTAAACTAGGGTGGAATCAATTGTGAATAATGATTGTTGCTATGTTTTTCACTGGAATTGATGCAAAATTTTATGGTGATAGGCAAATTTTTTTCCTAAGACTTGCCAGAGAGTTTCAGCATAAAATAAATCAGTTTTTGACTGGAGAATAATGCCAGATATGGAGGATAAAGTTGTTTGTGCTTCAAAGGGTGTCAGAATTTGGTGATTCAGGTGTAAAATTATGAAAACAAGAGATTAATATGATAAATTTGGAGTTGAATGTGCCATTGCCCCATCCATGAAATGGAAGGGATGCAATGGGAGGCACAGGACGGTATAATATTGGCTGGTAGACTTTGGAACCATGGAAGATGGTCATGAGAGTTGATGGAGTTCTGGAGTCATGTTTGAAGAATAGAAGTGTTGAATGGAGAACCTGACCTCAATTCAGGACTTAATGTCACGGACATTTAGTCCCACGTCGGCTAGGTGTGGGGCCGAAAAGCAGTATATAAGTTCTGGGCTGCCCACCTCTCTTAAGAGCTCTTTTGGGAGCGTGACAAGTGGTATCAGAGCGGGGTACTGCCTGCCGGGTGTGGGGACTCTCCACGGTGTAAGGCTTTCGGTAGAGCCAATCCGTTTCAATATAAAATAAATCAGTTTTTGACTGGAGAATAATGCCAGATATGGAGGATAAAGTTGTTTGTGCTTCAAAGGGTGTCAGAATTTGGTGATTCAGGTGTAAAATTATGAAAACAAGAGATTAATATGATAAATTTGGAGTTGAATGTGCCATTGCCCCATCCATGAAATGGAAGGGATGCAATGGGAGGCACAGGACGGTATAATATTGGCTGGTAGACTTTGGAACCATGGAAGATGGTCATGAGAGTTGATGGAGTTCGGAGTCATGTTTGAAGAATAGAAGTGTTGAATGGAGAACTCGACCTCAATTCGGGACTTAATGTCACGGACATTTAGTCCCACGTCGGCTAGGTGTGGGGCCGAAAAGCGATATATAAGTTCCGGCCGCCCACCTCTCTTAAGAGCTCTTCTGGGAGCGTGACGAGTGGTATCGGAGCGGGTGCTCGTCCGCGGGTGTGGGGACTCTGCACGGTGTAAGGCTCTCGGTAGAGCCGATCCGTGACGAGGGCGTCACGTGATTGGGTGGAGGAGAATGTCATGGACATTTAGTCCTACATCGGCTAGGTGTAGGGCCGAAAAGCAGTATATAAGTCCTGGGCTGCCCACCTCTCTTAAGAGCTCTTTTGGGAGTGTGATAAGTGGTATCAGAGTAGGATACTGCCTGTCGGGTGTGGGGACTCTCCACGGTGTAGGGCCCTCGGTGGAGCCAATCCGTGACGAGGGCGTCACGTGATTGGGTGGAGGAGAATGTCACGGACATTTAGTCCCACATCGGCTAGGTGTAGGGCCGAAAAGCAGTATATAAGTCCTGGGCTGCCCACCTCTCTTAAGAGCTCTTTTGGGAGCGTGACATTAAGCTGTCATTTGTTCTCTTTGATAATCCTGACATGCATACTCGTGCTGGCCATACATAGATGCATTCTGCTGTGCATAAATATCTAATGTGGTTGCTATCAAATTGTGATTATTGAGGGAGATTTGGAATTAATAACCATTCTGAAAGATCAGAAAAAAAAAAGATTTCTTAATAGTTAAAATATATTTTAGTACCAATGTATCATAAATAATTTTTGAAACTGTTTAAAATTCTGGGCATTTTATTGCAATTGTTTGAGTTCCTAGTGACTGATTGGGGTTGTAGAGATTGATTTGATGTTTTTCTGGCTAGGCTGTTGGTAGAGTATGCGGAGACTAGATTATTATTTTCAAGAAAATTTGTTGGCTGAGGGATAAATATAGAGATGAAAGGAAATTCCTGTTGCAGTTATTTGCAGATATTCGCAGTGCATGTGATACATTGTAGAATTGAATAAAATTTGAGTTTGATCAGTGTAGTTTAGCCT
The DNA here is from genome assembly GCA_022702705.1 of Papilionanthe hookeriana x Papilionanthe teres. Lineage (NCBI taxonomy): Eukaryota > Viridiplantae > Streptophyta > Magnoliopsida > Asparagales > Orchidaceae > Papilionanthe > Papilionanthe hookeriana x Papilionanthe teres. Next base: position 54,846,070 of record CM040430.1, on the reverse strand, counting down.
ATGAAATTAATTGACTCAAGTTGTTTCACTTTTATTGTTTGAAGCAATAATTTGTTAGCGGTGATAGAAAACAAAAATACTTAGTGTTGTTTCTGATATCTTATGGTGCTATATGAAAGAGTAGTTTTGTATATGGATTTGAGTACTAAAATTACATGCCTAAATATCGAGTCTTCCCACTGATGGTCATTTGTAATCAGATAATATTACAGAGAATCAATCCAAACCTTATCCAGCAGCAAATGGATGAATTATGTAGTTCATCTTGATGCTAGCACAGAAAACACACAGCAGTGATTTTAATATGGCTAAATTCTAATTTATGATTCATATGGGGTTAAACTAGGAAAGAATTCTTATGAATGTTTGAAAGATAGGTGCGTTGGCACCTGTTGAGAATAGCTTAGAATTTATTGAGATAAAAGGTTTTGACATGTTGAAGAGAGCTGAAGCAACATCTTAGAGATTATGAATTAAACCTAGAACTACTGCGGGTTGGGTAAGAAGGAATGATGGAACAAATGGCAGCCTTTAAGTTTTTGAAGTTGTTCAAAGGCATTGGCCACTTTGTAGGGTTGCCAAACTTTGATCTAACAGAGTCTTAACCAACTTTGGTTTAAAAATTTTGGTTCAGATTGTTCTAGTTTTTTGAGTTAAAGCAATGAATGAGCCCGGTTGACATGCCATGAAATTGTGAAATCCTTTGATTTATTATTATTATTTTTTAATATACTAAGATTTTTCATAATCAATTTTGAATTTTGCCGGGCAGGTCTACTTGGATGCTATACATTTAGAGAGGTTTGATGGAGAAGTTCAAAGAGAGTAAGGAGGATCTACATATGATTTTTATTGATTTAGAAAAAGCTTAGGATAAGGTACCAAGAGATATCTTTTGGAGAGTTCTTGAGAAGAAAGGTGTTGATATGATTTATATTTAAGTTCTTAAAGATATGTATGTAGAGCTGTTACTTGTGTTCAAACAAAAAGAGGATTGATCAAATTTTTCCTATTTTAATTGGATTACATTAGGGATCAGCCCATATTATTTTGCTTTAGTTATGGATGCTCTAACTGAACATTTACAAGAGGATGTACCTTGGTATATGCTTTTCGCTGATGATATCCTTCTCGTGCATAAGACTAGAGAAAATGCTCAGGAGAAACTTGAATTATGGAGTCTAAAGGCCTTCGTTTGAGTAGAACTATAATTGAATACATGGAATGTAATTTTAGTAGTGGTAGCTTTAGTGCAGAGTTGTAACTATAGGTGATCAAATTATTAAAAGGTGTGAACGCTTTAGATATCTCTGGTCTATTTTTCAAAGTGATGGTGATATAGATGGGGATGTTATTAGTAGATTTCAAGTTGGTTGGTTGAAGTTGAGGAATGCTTCAGGCCTATTGTGTGATAGGAAAGTACTGCTTAGACTGATAGAAAATTTTATAAGATAGTGGTGAGACATGCAATGCTCTATGATGCTGAATGTTGTCTTTTAAAAGAGAAGCGTAAAACTAAGTTAAGTGTTGCCGACTTGAGAATGATTCGGTGGATGAGTGGCTTTACACGATATGGATATATTAGTGATAGGGTTGGTGTAGCTCCAATGGTGGACAAAATTAGAGAGTCGTCTTAGATGATTTGGACACATTAAATGTCGACTATCTCATGATCCGATTAGGAGAGTAGATGTTTTAGATCCGACTTGTGATAAGAAAGAAAAAGGTATACCTAGAAAGACTTGGGCATATTGTAGAAAAAGTGATTTTAATTTATTAGAATTAAACGAAAATATGGCACTCAATAGAACACAATGGAGAAAAATGATTCATGTAGCCGACCTCACTTGGTGGGATAAAGGTTAGTCGTCGTTGCTGAGATGGAACTTTTAGGCCTGTGCTAAAGAGAGCAATTGTTTTGTTTGGGAATTGGTACAAGTTATCTTTTAAGCTCTTATATTATTTAATCACATAATACATTGAGATACTTTTCCATTTTAACAACCTAGTTTTAATTCTAGACGTCATAAACCCATCTGTATTTTTTAAATTCAATTTAATGAATAATATACGCTATCAAACTTTTTTCTTTTTTTGTTTTTGATATTTCAAATATCAGATTGTCTAGATTTGAACATCTTTAGGGCAGCACTTTTTGATATTTTTGTCTAATTGTAGGTTGATTGGCTGACAGAGAAGATGAGAAGTAATAACTTCACGGTGTCTTCCATGCATGGTGACATGCCTCAGAAAGAAAGGGATGCAATTATGTTAGAGTTCAGGTCAGGTGCAACTCGTGTGTTAATTACAACCGATGTATGGGCTCGAGGCATTGATGTTCAGCAGGCAAGTTTGATATAATTTAATCTTACTAGATGGTTATTTTGGCACTGTTAAATGTCTTAATTTAAAGTTTTCCGTGGAGAGATTTTTACTTGGGGCAAGTCACACTATCGATATATTTATAAAATGGCAATATCACAAATTAAGTGATCAATAACCATTTAATTGTTTCGTTTGTGGTCAAAATTGGCAAAGATGATATTCTGTAGATGTGAGTTAATAATGATGAATTAATAATGTTTGATACTTAAATGATGCCTAGAGGCATTGGGTGTAAAAATCTTGATTTAATTTAAAAGTAAATCACAAATGATTAAATTATAAAATGCAATAATATGGATCTAGTGATCAATTATCTTTGGCAAATAACTTTGTTTGGAAGCTGTGAACATAAACTTCCATGACAATTTAATGCTATCTTCAGCACTCAATTGCAGTGAATGGAGAAAATTTCATTCGGCCAATTTTCTAAATATTCCGGATGTTGCTTTTGATGATAGGGATTATATATTCAATAGACTTTAATTATTTCAAGTTCTTGTCTTAAATTATAATAAATTCTTTATTAAATTTTAAAGATCGTTTCCTGATAATATTTCATCTCATACTTTCTGTTCAGGTGTCCCTTGTTATAAATTATGACCTTCCAAATAATCGCGAGCTGTATATACATCGCATTGGCCGTTCCGGACGATTTGGGCGCAAGGTATCAGCTTCTTTCTCTTTTCCTCCGTTATCGAGTGTTTTTGTACTTCAGAATTTCTGGACTCCATTGTCGTATTATAAGCTCACTATAAAGTGCCATTTTTCTACTGGATATGAGATGATTTGTGTCGGTCTATCATAGTTTCTGAATGATGAACAATGCGCATGCAGGGTGTTGCCATAAACTTTGTGCGGAAGGATGACATCAAGATTCTGAGAGATATTGAGCAGTATTACAGTACTCAAATCGATGAAATGCCTATGAATGTAGCTGACCTTATTTGAAGACTTTGATTATTATGGAATTTTTGAACTATATTGTCTGAGTTTGTGGAAATTGCAATTGGCACATTAACCTTGCGTGTTCTGTAAAAATTACTTGCTTGCTGGCTGCATAATAGATTATAATGTTCTATTTTGCCAAAGCTTTTGGAAAATGTACTTGGTATTTATCAATCTTTCTTTAATTGCCGCCGTGTCGTCTATATCTGTGGCTGATTGTTTTTGACTGATGACAGTACATTACGTTATTTAAGTTTTTTTTTTAAATTCTGTGGCTGATCTCTATTTTCATCTTACCCTAGGCTGATCTTTGTATGAAACAAAAAATTATATCCCTATCCATCTTTTATTTACGCATTTCTATCTTGCTTGTCATTTTTGTTGGTCGCCTAGTTTTAAAACCATGGTCTCATTTGGATGGAAGGCATGAAATCAAGAAAGGCAGTCCTCAGTGATGATGATGTTGATGATGATGGTGATTAAGAGTAATCCTAATAATAATAGTAACAGTCGAGCTTTGGCTTGACTCATATTGACTAGTTAGAAATTGACTGTTTAAAATTGTTTGTGAACAATGTGTTCGGTTTTGATTCAAAATTTTCTCGTTTAAATTAGTTAGAAAAGTTGATGTAATGTGTTAAGATTCGAGTTTACATTAGTTCAATTTATTAGTTCAATTTATTAGAAGGTGCAGAATCACATGATATGAGCTATTATAATTTAAATTTAAATAGATGTGTTTGTGTGTTACGAGATCTTGGCATGGAAAAAAAAAAGAAAAAAAAGATGTGCACGAGCGCGTGGCGGTGTGTTTGGGTGTCATATATATTATAAGCAGTATTTATATTTTCTTTATTTTGAGATAAATGAGTTAAAACATGACACTTTTTATAATTTGAGTTTAAAAAATTTGTTTGTGTTTGATTTGTTTACTTCACGATTGATTCGAACATGAGTTATTTAACGAATCAAACATGAGGTTTTCATGAATGAGTTTTTTTTTATAGCTCTAAATAGTAGCAGTACCAACTATACACGCCTGCAACTCACACAAAAAAGAAAACTTAAGGTTCGCCTCCCTAGAAAAAGGAAAATGCAACTCACCCCACCCATGAACACAAAAGATCAAAATAAAACAAATTAAAGCAAATCCATCTGAATAGGTTCGAAAATATCTTTAGGGAATTGCATGGAAATAACAACAAATCATAAAAATTCTCCAAATCGGGGGCCTAATGAGCAACCTTGTTGCCATCTCTTTTAGTATGGTTTTAGATGATGCACAGCTTTTAGATAACTCCTTAATTCTTTTCATCTGAATGTTAACGCTTCAATGACGTACTTTTATATTCATGAAATATTCAAAAAAGTAAAAGAGAATATGTTTCTAAAATAATATAATGCTAGCATAACTTATTAGCTAAATAAAAACAAAAAACCATGACATCCGCTTCAGTAAGTAAAGGAGAAATAGGAACCGCAACAAACCAACAAATGGCAGTGACCAGAAAATCCCTACAAACACCTCTAACACTCGCTATTACCCTTCCAGCAACCATCAACCATCAACTTTTATTTTAATATAAGGGGTTGTTGGTTTCAGCCAAGCAACAACAAGATCCTCTTTAACAGCAGACAAGTTTAAAATATTAAGATTTCAAAAAACATCTTTAAATATACTACTATCACTACTCTTATAACCCTTGAGGCTAAGTGTGTTGAGTGCCTAAGAATCATACTAAAGGTGTTATTAACTCTATGAACCTTATCAAGAATTTATTACGGGTAAACCTAATAAATCAAATTATAACAATATGAATGTTGGAGAAAAATAAATGACCAAGAGATTTCCGATTTTCAAAAATATCCTTAATTTTTCTATACTTGCCCCCAGTCCAGTTTCTGTTTAAAAAAGGTAAATACTTTGTGTCAAATCCCATCATCAAACCTGCAAGTAAAGCATAAATGATTAATAGATTCCTCCACTTCTTTTGGAATTAAATTTTTTTTCTCTAAATTCTCTTAAGAGTTTGAATTATTAGAATCCTTATGGTAGTTGATAGCCAACATTCATAATAATGCCAAGCATTAATTACCAGCTTTCATAGTAAATAAATCATTAATACATATACTGATTTGAAATTTATATTTAAATTATTTGTTGATTGTGCTATAAGATTATGATCATATGGTATAATTAGTTCAAAATTTGATCATAAATTTTAGCTGATTTTAAAATATTTGTTTTAAAAATTAAATAAAAATAGATTAAGAATGTTGATGTGTATTATTCAATATGATTAGTTTAATATTTGAATTAATCTATCAATACAAATCGATTGTATCAATTTATCTCATATTATCACCTCATAAATTATGATCCTAAGATCAAAATTTTGTTAATTAATCTTCTAACCATACCGTTCAATCTAATTTGACCTTAAATTAGGCAAAGTTGGAACATACAATAATTTATAATCCAATAGTAAGATTGGTCCTTTACTTTCCAATCAAGCCTTTTTGTTAAAAAAAAAAATAATTTTAATTATGAGTGAATGAAAGTCATCTTAACATTCCTAATAAGTAAAGATATAATAAATTATGAACAACAATAAAATGTTCTTACCACAAAAAAAAAAAGGTTTTTTTATTATGCTACCAGAAGCTTCAATTTAGTCATAAACACATGTTAGCACGTCTTTAATTATAATTCATGACTTTAAGGGAACCCAAAGCAATTTGGGTGACTCCCACATTAGCCTCTTGTACTTTTTTACACATTAAATTATATATGTGATTATCAAGATCATGATTATAATTTTAAGCTTCTTGGGTTAACAATTTCTCTTTTTGGTAGTAGTAAAGTTATTTTTATTTTATAAGTAAAATTTTGGGAAAAAATAACTTGCTTATACATTTATACAATAAAAATAAAAAAATAATTAAATAATATAATTTACAAAAATAATATGCACCAATAAAATTATATGGAAATATGCGAATAAGTAAAATTAAGAAATATCTAACACTAATTACTAAATAGATGATTGAATGAAAATACATATTATTTTAATTATTAAATTTTAAAAAAAATTAAATATGCTAATTTGTTTTTATATTTAAAAAAATATACTATAAACACTACATTTATATATATACAAATATTTATTTTAAAGCTAGACAATATTATAAATAAAAAAAAGTCCAAAAAAAGATCTCTCTCCCCACATAAAAAAATTACCCAAAAAATTTAAATCTAGTTAATGTAATAAAAAATAAACAAATATAAATTTATTCTTTTGTTGTTTCTAATCTTGATATGGTTGGTAGTATTAATAATTTTTCATAGATATAAAAATGCCCTGAAGTCAAGCATAAATTTTAATACACTTACGTTGTTGTTACTTCTAATTTTCTTGAACTATATGTGCATCCAATTATAGTTAAGAATAAGAAATATGTATTGTCCAAGCTTCTTGAGGATAGTGATAAGTATGCTATGTTTGATGAGAAGGTGACAATGCTTCTTCTTCTTCTTCTTTTTCATGTTTTTTTTATTATCAATATTCATCACTTAGTTTCTCTCACTAATCATTAATAGAGTGAGAATATGATTTGATTAATCCAATGCCAAATATTATACTTAAGTTCAATAATATATGCCATAGCATATCTTAATGTAAAATTGGGTCAACATTTGACTTTAGAAGTAGAAATAGAGTATGGTTTTAAATATAGTGAAATACCATATTTGTAAATTTTAATTCAATTTGACTAATATAATAGTTAGTAACCATAGAATAAAGGGAGTAATTCTAATTCTATTATGAGCTTTTGGGATAACATTGTGATGAAACACATGTTGGATAACACATGCACTCTTCATAAAGCCAATGAACAATGATTGATGAAAGGGTAAGGGTAAGTTTCAAATAATCATATTTGCAATTATGTAATCAAAATATGGGTCAACTATGATGACATATGAACATATCCTTGTAATGGAAACATGAAAAAAATTCTTCAAAGCTTCATCGGTGATCTCAAATTAGGTGTCATAAACATATAAAAACAAGTTGGTTGATTTACTTCAATATAAAAACTCATAATGAACTCAAAGTAAAAATCATGTACATGGGAGGAAAAAATGGCATTAAAATACCAAAATTAAATCACATAACAAGAAGGAGAGATCTTCTTGCAATACCAATTTTAAATTTGTGATTAATGACCACCTATATTGTTCATAAAATTCTTACTCTTTTGATGTTTGAAATGTCAAACTACATATCAATATTGATGAAGAGATTACTTCTATTAATATTTTTCTCACTCTAATTAAAACTAACGTTAACTTTTATTGAATAACCTTCTTATAATAATAACTATTTCATCAAAATGAATGCGAGTGAGGAGAGACAAATGCAAGGCTTGTAAATAACCTATGTTTACAAAAAAAGGCTTGAAAAAAAAATCAATTACTTGACCACGCGGCCATCAAAACTGACTATATACTAATTCATATTTTTCAATAGGAGATTATACAAAATGATAAATTTGAATTTAAATTTCAAGTTTTAATCATTTATTTTCTTAATTTTCTACAACCTCATTCTAAATATGTTATTTAATTAATTTTTCAAATTATCCCATAAATTAAATATTTGTATTAATAAAAAAGGATTAAAAATTAAATTTATGCAAATATATACACCTAATTGGGTTCTTAATATACATAATATTTCATTAAAAAAATTGTTTCATATGCCTTCTTTTGATATGTGATCTCTTGATGCAGTAATCTTAGATATCTATATCTCTTTGTCCTAAAGTAATTTATCATATATTTTTGCTATACAAATTAAATTAGTATTATCACACAGAATTAAATTTCATATAAAAATTCCAACTTCAAGTGATTAATGTTTTAGCATTAAAATTAAGTAAGACAATTCTTAATTTCAACATATCATAGTTTGATGAATAATAATACAGTTGTTTTTATTTTTACTTTATTATAACACCAATAAAGTTTTTATAAACTAATTAAATATAAAAATGCCAAATTATAAAAAGTTGATTGTATTAATGAATTTTGGTATAAGGGATTTCATAAAAATAAATAAAAAGACATAATTGTATCTAGTCTTATCCAAAACTAGTGCAAAATACCTTAATTATCAAGACGACAACTTCAAGTACTTATGTTGCACTAGTTTTGGTCTTGCAGGATAAGTACTTGAAGTTGTGGTTTTTAATTAAGGTATTTTGCACTAGTTTTGGATAATTAAGGCATTTCGCACTAGTTTTGCAAAATACCTTACCTATCATTTTTAATTATCAAGATTAAAATAAAATGAGTTTTGGATCATCTATCTCTTACAGGAGATGTACTCTTAAGGTTTATTACACTCTTGAAGCATTGACATGCATAGGAAATATGCTTGTTATATGTCTTATTTTAAATTTTGTTATGTTTATTTTACGCTTTTCGGAAGGTTTTAGTGTTGTGTTTGTAGGACTCAAGGAAGGTGATTCAATGGAGCTCAAAATATCCTAAAAATGGTGCTAGATCTTAGAGTAGTGCCTAGGCACCAGGACTAGACACCTAGGCGCCCAAGGATGCTCAAGTCAAGCAATTTTTGTCCCCTAGATAAAAGTAGATGTTGGGACTGCATAAAGCAAAAACCAATGACCTAGCGCCTATGTGCCAAGATTGGGCACCTAGGTGCCTGACGAGGATCGGGAATCGTTTAGAAAATAGAGTGGTTAGAAAGTTGGAGCTACGATAGTGGCGCCTAGGTGCCAGAAACAATGCACTTAAGAACAACCTCTAGGTGTCTATGCTCTGGATAAAAGTCAGCCTTAATCTAAAATAAATAGAGCACATGAAGTAAGCACCATGACTACAATGAGTAGGTGCTAAATCCATAGTGTCTAGGAGCTTCATATGTGCGCCAAGGTGTTAAAAGCCCTAAAAATGTATTTTGTGCCTAACGCCTTGGCCCAATAGACCAACGCCTATGCATTGACCATTCACTTAAAGAAGTATAGTAAGGCTTCAAGTAAAGTAATTGGGGACTTATTTGACTTGTTCATAGCATGGAGGATTGCATGACAAAGCAAGGAAGTTCCTTAATGTTTTATTGAGGGAAGTGAGGAGAGTGATTAGGATATTAAGAGTGTGTAAAATTTGTTTCTTGTGTATCGTCATCTTATTATAATAGGAAGGAGATAAGTACTTGAAGTTGTAGTCTTTAATTAGGTTTCTTCTATAAAATTTTTTGTATGATTTCTTTTCCTATTTAATAATTGTCTTGATGTGTTCAAGCATGTGTAGTGAGTAATTCCTTCTTTCTCCTTTGAGTTGGAATGTGGTTATTATAGAATCAAACTAATTTTGTGATTTGGTTTGGAAGTTCTATAAAGTGTTATTCTAACCTTTAATGTTTGATTTAATTTTTTTTTTGGTTAGTAGAATAGTTAATATTTTTTTTGTAAACTTTGAGATACGAAATGATACCTAGTGGAAAAATAGGATGACCTCATAGATTTAGGGGAATAGGAATATTACTCCTAGGTTTATGCAAAATCTTAGGGATATATTAATTTAAGCTTATCACTAGATTTAGGGAACTAAAAAAGTGATAATCGATCTTTATTAGATGCTCAGAAAGGGTTAAGCAATAAATTGCTCTTGTTTTACATGTTAATTGAGATCACCTACTTTATTTTATATACCACAAGACCAATTCAAGAGAGAATTCTCTTGCATCTTGAAAAATCTATCTATTTAAAAGTTCTCCTTGTTAGCTTATGTAATATTGCATTTAAAAATCATTTTAAAAATTTTCTTGATACTAAAAACTTTATCATTTCAGGCTAGGACTGACATTAGTAAACTAGAATTTTTTGAGTTGGAACTTATTTTGCTCCCTGTGGGATCTATATATTAAACTCAATTCCATGTATTACTTATAGGACATGTATACTTACGTGAGTTGCCAGTGCTTCGCCAGACGTGTTTCGTATCAAGCACCTCATTCAATACTTCCGATAAGAGATCCAAGCTTGTTTATTGGTATGAATAAAAAAATTAAAAGAGTGGACCATAATTTAAAAATCATGATCCTACTAGGATAAGCTAAACTCTAAGGAAAGTTGGATTATAATTTGGAGGGTGAATCACCAAATCCAAGTAGAAAATAATATTTTTTATGTAAAAAAATATTTTATAATAATCATTAATGAATCATGACCCAACCACAATTACGTAATAAAATAGCATATAAAATTATGGCCAAAATCGACCCCAAATCTGATTAAATGGCTAATATATGATAATTAAAGATTAAAGTTTTTATAAATAAATATAAATCATACACTAGGGGTACTACGCAAGTATAGGTATCGTTTCAAGTAATATAGAGTTTTCTTTTTAAAACCCCAGATATCGATCCCACGAGGATTAATAAAGTTAAAAGAAAGAAAACTATTAATTAAAATCTTTTAATTTAAAACTAATTAAATTATGCAGAATACGAAAATTGGCAAGTGTTAAAACAATAAACAAAAATTCTTTCCCAATACGAAATATTCCATGATTAATAAACATTTAAAATTAGTTGAGAATTTTAAAAATATGATTTTGTGACAAATAGGAGCATATATATCCTTTACCATTTGGTCAAGGTCATAAAGAACATTAGCTAGTTTTTAAGATTGGATTAGGATGTATTATTAGTAGAAAGAGACGAATTACTAGACTCTCACTTCTAGGTTCCTCTCAAATGGTTGCTTATGGTTTGGTCTACTAGTGACCCGTCACCTCTTTTGTAAAACCAAATTGATTGAATTTAGCCTGTCACACTAAAAAAAAAATCAATTCTACGCCCATTAAAGATTATCTCCCTATTTATTTGCACCTCCCCTTTTAAAGAAATGTGATACATATAAGTTAAGAATCTTAACCCACGGTCGGATCTTAAGAATTCTCAACAGTTTTTAACAATACAAGAGACCAATTTGTAAAATAATTTAAGATTAGGTAGAGTATCACCACAAATTTTTAGAAAAGAAATTAAGTTCTCAAATTTGATTTAAATCTGTTATTAAATCATTTCATATTCGTAGGGAGAAAGAAAAGAAGACCACTTAGAAAGCATATAAATTAAACCACAAATCATATTCATATAACTCAAATCCAAAGCACTAAACTTAAGAAACAAAATGTAAATACTTATCTGAAATATAATCCAAGCAATCCTTTGAAGTTTCTCTGACTCCACAGACTCTAACAAAACTTTGACTCTCGAATTCAGACTAAACTCTTACTACAATAAAGAAGAAGAAAAGAAGAAAATACTTAACAACTCTTAAGTAATTATTTGCTAATTAATTCTCCCTCTATCACTTTGCTGTAGAAATGGTCCTCTATTTATAGATCTCCAGAAATGACCAGGAGTTGCTTAAGACACCTCTTCAAAATTCGTCCGCAATCAATGAATGTTCTAGAAATTAATCGTGGCGCCTAGGCGACAGGATCTCTGCGTGAATGGACGCACCCCTTCACATTTAGGTCACACCTCTTCGTTTAATAACTGTTCTCCCGTATTTATATTCATTGTATCTTGTTTATAACATGTGGTAATTTGTCTAAAGGCTTCTAGATTGGTTCAGAAGCTTCAATAACCATCCAATAACCGTCAAGAAATCTCTAGAATCAATCTGTTGTGTCTGGCGCCTAGGCGCCAAAATCAGCCTCTTTGCATTTTTACTCTTTTTGGCTCATTTTTGCTCCTTTTTAACTCTTTTTCTTCATAAACTCATTTTGTTGTACCTGCAACCAAAACATAAGAAATACATTTCATTAAAGCGTAACATCCTAAAAATATTAATAAATTTGATATAAAATTCTAAGTAATTTTAAGGCGGATCAATTCCCCCAAACTTAAACGTTACTTGTCCTTAAGTAACCTTTTACTACTAAAAATATAGTCTATGGAAAAAAATTTCTGTTAGACTTCTATAAGTTTTTGTTTTATAAATAATATAATTAAACTTAAAAAGCTTTTTAAATAACTTAAGCTAAAACCAAAATATGTAAAATATTTAATATGCAAGTGTTAAGAACTTTCTTCTCCTATATATTTCAAAAAATAATTACAATTTGTCATATTAAGAACATGTAGATAATTTACAGGAAAAAGATTTTCGTGATAACTCTATTAGTAAAGATGCTTATACATAAGACTTTAAGTATAAGTTTGCATTAGGTCTCTTCCTATAAGATAATTCAAGTGAAGCCAATTTTAGATTTAGGCTTTTCCTCAAGCTTCTCCTCACTTTTCTTTTTCTTTTTCTTTTCATATTTTGGATTGCTTTCCAATCCTATATATTTTTCTTTTCTTTTTCAGGGATTGTTTACAATCCTTTTTCTTTTTTTTTAAGTGAGGATTACTATATCTAGATGGTCTGTTAATGATTTTGAACTTCATTATCCTTAACTTATATTTAAAGACATAACAAATTTTCACTTAATAAATATGTGTTTAGCAAAAATATTTTTCATAGAGTTTCAATTCCATCTTCTCAAGTAAACATCTAGATTCCTTAATACTTTCAAAAATACAACATTTTTAATTTAGATATTTGAATCAAAATTCTAACACATTTTTTTATTAAATAATTACAATTTTTAGAATTATCCCTTGTTATTTAAAAATAATTTTATAAGTTTATTATAATATTCATGAAAACGATAGTATATCTATCTTAAATTATATTTTCTTCCATAGGTTATGTTATTAATTTTGAAAATATTGTTTCTAAGGAAAAGTAAAATTTAAATTTAAGTTCATTTCCCTCCCCCAAACTTAGTTCTTTTAATAAGGTTTTAATATTTTTGAAAATTTAGACTAAGCAGGAAGAAAAGGTATAATATTTAAAAGGTATTTAAAACAGTGCTAATATAAGCAGGAATAGATATATAAAAGAGTTGCTAAATAAGTAACACATGAAAAACAAATGTGTTAAATTAAAAACAACGGGAGCATGAAAAGGACTAAGTCTAAGCAATCCAACAACAGAAAACATAAAATAGAGTTAAGATCTCAATACAACAGTACGGAAAGATAAAAACATACACAAAAAACAACAGACACAACTAAATCATAGCAGAAATCTATCTAATCATTATCAATTTCTTCATCATCCTCATAAGAAGCATCTGGATCTGGCTCGTTGGATTTTCCCCAAGGTATGAACTTCAGACAGGTTGGAAATCCTACATTTGTATCACCCTTCAAAAATTTTACTAAAGCCTCATTATACTCTCCATCATAATCACCCTTCCTCTGTATATAGTTTGATACATGATCAAATTTGCTATCCATATCATCCATTCTACATCGCATCTTGACCAGTTCACTATGATGCTCTAAATACCTCTCACAAACACTATTCCACAGATCAGGTGGAGGCTCAGATATAGAAGAAGATGGCATAGAAGTAGAAGTATAAGGCATAAAAGAAGGATATGCTCCAGTACTTTGACTCTTAGTATTCCCATAAATATCAACATGAGATTTCCCTATCAGCTTTAGCGGCTTAAGCTGCTCTTTAGAATTAGAATAAGAAACATCAGAATTCTTACAAATTAAGAAAATGAGAGCTGGAAAGCCTAAACCAGAAATAACACTTCCAAAGCGAGAGTTAACCTTCAGGGGAAGGGAAGTGGGGGCTCTGGAGTGAGAGCCAATATCCTCCTAGCCTAGGCACGGATTTTGAGACTAAACTTAAGATTAGCCAATGTTCTTTATATGCTGAAATATAGGTAAAGAATAGGATTGCTCCTATTTGACACAATACATTTGCATCACTGATCTATGTCACAATAATCAACACATTAACATTGAAAAGGAGGAAGAATCTTTCTTGCAACTGTGTTTAGTTATAAATTTAGTGTTGTGTGTTAGTTTAACTTGTTGTTGTGTACTTTAGTAGTAATAGTAACTTTTACTGTTTGCACATATTTCAAAAATCAAAATTACTTACAATTGTGTTATGATTTGAATAGTGATTTCTATGGTACGCCTTAAAATTAATTGCCTCCCTGTGGGATCGATATCTAGGACTCTATTAGAGTCCTTTATTACCTGAGCAATACGTATAATTGCGTTAATTGTGTGACTCATTTTGAAAATCTAAATTAATATAAATATAAATCTGAGTTCCTAAATTTTGGCAAATTAAAAAAGTCGCACCAGTCGCCCAACTCTGTAAACACCAACTCTAACTTTAAACTCAAATACAAACTAGATAAATAGATGAAAGAATATTAGTGAGAAGAAGACTTCAACACCAACTCTTTCCCCTCTAAAACTCTATAGAAGACTCTAATGACTTCAAGGACTCTCTAAAGACTCTCTAAAAACTCCCAAAATACTCTTTTTGATTACAAGTCTTCATTTTAATAATTCTTCAAAAGGTGCTTTGGTGTCTCTTCAAATCATGTCCAGATTCAATGTATCTGTCAAATGATACACCTCTTAATTCAAATTTGCCGCAAAAAAAAGTTAAGGAAGTTTAAACTAATGTTTGCTTCAAACACCCCTTGAAAATGATGTCAAATTTGATTTAATTCGTCACATTTAGCTATCGCGGCTATGTGCTAGCTCTTGGCGCGGCTAATTTTGCACACTTTTCATTTTTACTCCAAATTTGATCTTTTTTTTGCTCCTTTCATCACAATCATTCATTTTAATCATACCTGCAAGAAAAACGTGGAAATACATTGTAAAGTGCAATATCATAAAAAATAAGTATACAAATGTGCATAAAAACACTATATATTTTATGTGTATCATTCGTCTCGTTTACTTGTCGAACGAATCGAACACGAACTCATTGACGAACTGAACATGAACTGTTCGCGAACAACGAGCTTTTTTGACAGCCCTATTCAGATGGGCATGCCAAGGGTGCAGTGTTGGTTACATCCATTTTGAAGCTCTGACGATTTAAAAAACGACGAAGTGTATGTGATGAGAAGGGAGAGTTGGACTTTGAGGTTACTTTTCTGGGGAAGAAAGAAAATGGTGTTGTATGCATAAATATCCTTTGATTTAAATAAAATTGAATAAATTATACAATTCCAATGTGGCATGATAAAAAAATAAATTTAATTTGACTCTTTCAAAAAATATATAAAAAATAATAGTTATATTCCAAAAAAATATAGTTATTATAAAAAATATATGAGAATTTTATTATCTTTTATATTAAAAAATTATAACTAATAGTGTTATAGAGCCCACAAAAAAAATTTCTATCATACTTTTCATTATTTTAAAATTAGTTTTAAGAAAGGTCGCTCAAAGAAAGCCCATATGCCAAGCAGCCCCTTCATACTATTTCCAATCGTCCGTCTAGCACGCAGAGTACCAAGCTTGAGGGCTGATGGCGGGAGTGGCAGCAGCTAACGGCTTCCCGGTGCTCAATTCGCAGGCTTACCTCGAGGGGAAAACTGTATTGGAGACGAGGGCGTTGGTCGCTGATCTCTGCAGGCAGTTCTACACTCTTGGCTGGGTCTCTGGCACCGGCGGCAGCATCACCATCAAGGTACACGACGATTCTATTCCCAAGCCGGACCAGCTCATCGTCATGTCTCCCTCTGGTAAACCTCTTCTCTACACCCCCTCTCCTTCTCTCTCTCCATCTTTATTTCCTGACTATGTAGCTGAATGCATCATCAGGCGTTCAGAAGGAGAGGATGATCCCTGAAGACATGTATGTGCTTTCAAGTGATGGCGAGGTGCTGTCCAATCCTTGCCCCAAATCCTACCCTCATAAGACTCCCAAATGTTCGGACTGCGCTCCTCTCTTCATGAAGGCAAGTATCCCCATTCTTTCATTTACTTAACTTTTTACTCATTGTTATTGACTTGGATCATCTTTTCCTGGGTTTGTTTTTTTAGGGATTAGGACAAGAAAAGTGGTCAGATAATTGGATTGAGCTTTAATGAATTGTAAGCGGTTTGATTGGTCCCAATGATATGCTGATATAAGTTGGCATAAGTTCAGAAAATTATTCAATTGTGATATGAAACTATGATGTAGGGTCAGCTACAGCATAGCACAACAAGATCGACATGCGTAGGATGCGGACTAACTAGGAATATGCAATTTTCTTAATTTTGATGGATCGGTTCACTGATTAGTCAAACTAAATGAAACCGAAATCTGAAATTCAATAAATAGAGCTGACCATGCTTTTGCTAAAACCGATCGAAACAGAACTGAAATATAATTTAGTTTTCTCGATTGGTCTACAGCAAACTAAGAGTTAGCATACAACAAACTAAAAGTTAGCAATTGATCAAAAATAAGTTAATCTTCTATTTCAAAATTAAAAATTTTATTTCTTTATTATATCCTACAAAATCTTTTAAATTAAAATTTTCAAATCAACTTAAAATAAATATGATATGCCCAATTTATTTTTTTCCAAATGGATTTAATTTCATAATCTCAGTATTAGTTTTTTTGATTTAATGAATATTCTTTGTTTCTTTGATTTAATGAATATTAAAACTGAACTCAAAATAATAAACAAAATATTAAAATTTTTAATGCGAAAAGCTGAATTATATTCTTATAACTGAACTGAATCTACCAAATGAGCTCAATACCGTTTGGTTTTCTATTTTGATGAAATAATGCACATCTTTAGGACTAAATTTGCCATCTTGATAGGAGAGAACAAAGCCAAGATGGTCATGGGGCTTCCAGGTGGAAGAGGGCCAAAATTTGGGTGAACATGCCAACTGGACATGCTTATTTTTTATTTGTTCAGTTTTAAGGTTATTAATGATTTTGGACATTTGTCACCTTCTAGTTGTATGGATGAGATCTGTAATCATTATGGTAAATTGGGTACAAGTGGCTAAGGTCCTACTTCAAGACGTTTAACAAAGAATCATATACTACTGTTTTTTTAAATGTTCTTTCTCTGTTTTCTTCTCTAGTTTCTTGTATTCTGAATTTTCTTCCCTTCTCCCTCATCTATATTTTAGTCTTCTTGATTCAATCCGGTTTCTAGAGCTACCAATGAGCCTTGATTGCTGGTTATTCCCATTTTTTCGTGTTCTTATTGATCGTTCTTTCCCAATATCAATCCAATTATTCCATGTTTGATGATTTGTGTTTGTCAATAAAGAGAATGATCACCTCTCTAACACCGATGAACAATTGGTTTAAATTATTGATATCCTTGTAAAGTTTAGCCACCATTAACCTTGTTTGTGGTCAAACACAATTAAACTAGCAAAATTATGGAAACTATAAAACCGATAGTAGCAGTGACAAATATTATGCCAAAAAACATGGCAGATTAGCTTTCAAAACAAAATGGGTTGTAATATTAGTATTACATCAAGTTGATGGCAACCATCAATTGTTGATTTAAAAAATTCAGCAATAATATGGCTTCCACAAACTCTTGGATGAAGTTGTTAAACTGATTTTCACTTTATTCCATATGGACGGGCTCATAGAGGAATGGTACTTTTGATTGATAAAGAAAAAAAAGTGTTTCATCTTGGGTACATTTCCTCATCACTTTGCGTTGCGGATTCTGTCCATCCAAATGTTGAAACTTGCAGTGTGAACTAGCCAGGCTCACACTAACATCAACTGTTGCTATTGCCAACTACAGTATGACAAACTATCCAATCAGGTAATTGGTATTGACGAAGTATTTGTACAATGCTATTTTGAATTTTTAGCTTAAACTAGCCTTTTGTAAAGAGATGTGCATACTTTGTCTAGAGTCATTGGACCAAGTCATTGAATTATCAAAACTTATTGAGGATAAACTTAACGATGGATGCCTAGCTCAATCATCCATGGTGCCTGGGACTGGATCACCTTACAACAATGCATAGAATACCAAGCTGATGATCATCGTTTGGACATTGAGCTATAGGTGGGCGATCTACTCTCATCCAATTCCAATTTTACTGATAAACATCACTGCAAATTTTACAATATTCCAAGCTAGGTTGATGATATTTTTGTCCTTTCAGTCTATTTGAAAGAACTAGCCTTGTTGCTTATCAACTCGACTTACCACTTGTCCATAACTCATCTAGTATTCGATGTATTCCTGCTTAAACAATATAATGGAAAAAAACATCCTGCATTGAACTTCACTCTAACTACATATATGGAACAATCACCCATTGGTTCAACTAGTCTTGAGACTTCAGTCCTTCTCGATAAGAAAACACTAAATTTACACACTATCCAATGGGACAACCTACCACCTGAGCCTGCAACATTGATTATCAATGAAGAATTGCACATCACGTTCCGAACTTCAGCATTGATAACAAGACCATACTTCTGAGGGATATGGGAATTGATAAAAGCCTAAGATGCAGTGGCAATAACATTAGTGACATGGAACAACAAGACTGATAGGAGTAGACTGCAAACTGATCTGGCCAATCATTAATTGTGCTAACTACGCTGACATGATTGTGGGACTACTAGGTAGAAGAAGGCTAAAGAATGGGTGAGCATGGGGTACTAAATTAAGCGTGTCAATATGTATGTCGCTGGAACAAATTGGTCTGGTGTTTATTTTTGGTCAACTTATTTGTTAGGGTTTTTGGTGATATGGGACACTTATCATCATCTGGTTGTATCGATGGGAGTTGCGGTCATGTGAAAAATTGGTTATAAGTGGCTATGGTTTCTCTTAAAAAAGCATAGTGGAAATGATAGACCAATCGTCTCTTAAAAATTATTTTTCCTTTATTTTCTTCTTTAGTTTCTTGATTTCTAATTTTTTTTTTTTTCATTTATGTTTTTGCCTTGTCAGCTTAATCCTATTTTTGAAGTTGCATAGCAGCCTTGAGCCGCCGTAATTCTTATTAAATCCTAAATTGGCTGAAAGCTTATTTATTTTTAACACATCATGTTCCTTTGTTATTGCATAGCCATAATTTGATGTATTTTTAAAGAAGTGGGAGATATTTGTAAACTCAATTTTAAAAAGCATTGTCTTTAATTTATTTAAATGATTCTTTTTTTTTTATTCTTGAAATTCTAGCAACATCTCAAGTTTTGACCTTTTGAAAGCTTTTATGGATGAGGAAACACAATTCATATCAACTAAGCAAATCTTAGGTGATATTTCTATGATTCATAAACAGTGGTTAATCATATGCCATCGATTACATCATATTCAATTACATTTACTTGCATATAAGTAAAACTGATAGGAAGCAAGCAAAGCATGTGCGAAGCCTAAAAAATAAGAATTCTTTTACGCTCCTCATTATTGATTCCCTTTGTTTTTGTCATTCTTGAGTCATTTTAACTCACACATTGATTCCTTAATTAATTATGATAATATTGAAGAAGATGACATGCTTCTTCATCTATACTAATTGCATTGTAATAATCATCAGTGTAACTATTATCTTAAAATTGACATTCTTCTTATGTTGGAACTCCTCGCGCTAGAGAGCAAAAAAAAGTAACATAGTATCACATGCATGAAAGAAATGGATACTGGGTTTAACCTAAACAACAATTGGTAAGCCAAATATTATTACTGAAAGCAAATAGACGGTTACAACCTACTCACTTAAAAGGGAAAATAGAACAACACGACACTCGAAAATCTGAAATAGCAACATACATGACAACACTCAAATAGGGGGTATGTGTGGTACTGCAGGACAACCATGGGAGGACTGTTTTGGGGGCTACGACAGCGAGGATGATGGTCGGGCAGTGAAGAAATTTTGAAAGAACAACAACGATGGCTGTTCGGGGGCGGCTGCAGTAATGGAGAGCAGACGAGAGCGACGTTAGGAGGAAGTGGAAGGTGATAGGGAAAATAATCACCATATCGGGAGAGAAATACAACAAGAGCACCATCAAAACCTTCAGATACAACCATGAAAGGTAGAAAACGGATGTCGGTGGCTGCCACTGAACAAACTCACATACAAACTAACCCTAGAACAACAAAAATTCAAATATATAATTAGAGGTTAATTAGGAGTGTGACACTATCCAATTGGGCCGCAAATCCAAGGAAAAAAGAGTCTTCTGGCTCTCACAAATTCTGAGTTGAACTTGCCCAGTGCTGGTTCTCTCTTGCTGTATTGCAGGAGACTTATGCCAGCGTTAGAAATTTTGGGAATAAAAGCTACTATAAATAGTGATGGTTATATTATGTCAAGGTATAATAGAGGTGTTGACCTCATTTTTATGACAAGTCAACCCATGACCTAAAAAGTCAACTTCGGTCAAAATGGTCAATCTTGACCTAATGACCAACCCTATTGACTCAATAGGTCAACCCATGACCTAAAAAGTCAACTTTGGTCAAAATGGTCAATCCTGACCCAATGACCAACCCTATTGACTCAATAGGTCAACCCTTGACTTAAAAAGTCAACTTTGGTCAAAATAGTCAATTTTGACCCAATTACCAGCCCTATTGACCCAATAGGTCAACCATTGACCTAAAAGTCAACTTTGGTAAAAAATGGTCAATCCTGACCCAATGACCAACCCTATTGACCCAATAGTCAACCCTTGACCTAAAAAGTTAACTTTGGTCAAAATGGTCAATTTTGACCCAATGACCAACCCTACTGACCTAATAGGTCAACCCTTGATCTAAAAAGTCAACTTTGGTCAAAATTGTCAATTCTGACTCAATGACCAACCTTACTAACCCAATAAGTCAACCCATGACCTAAAAAGTCAACTTTGGTCAAAGTGGTCAATCCTGACCCAATGACCAAACCCTATTAACTCAACAGGTCAACCCATGACCTAAAAAGTTAACTTTAGTCAAAATGGTCAATTTTGACCCAATGATCAAACCTACTGACCCAACAGATCAACCCTTGACCCAAAAAAATCAATTTTGGTCAAACTGGTTAATTTTTGACCAAATGACAAATTATTGACCCAATGACCTGTTTAAGACTCCAAAATGACAAAATAATCAAATAATTAATTTCAAAATTATTTTGATTGACTAATAATTTAATTTTCAATATTTTAATTAATGACATAATTAATAAAATAAAAATTAAATTAAAAATCATAAAATGACAAAATACACCAAAATGAAATAAAAATGACAAAATTAATCAAATAATTAATTTCAAAATTATTTTGATTAATTGAATGACTAATGATTTAATTTTTAAAATTTTAATTAATAACATAATTAATTAAAATGAAAAATTAAATTAAAAGTCATAAAAATGAAATTAATTAAAAATAATGGAATTAATCAAATAATTAATTTCAAAATTATTTTTGATTAATTAATAGACCAATAATTTAATTTTTATATTTTGATTAATGACATAATTAATTAAAATGAAAATTAAATTAAAAAGACATGAAATGAGACAAAATCCAATTTTAAATAAAAAATGACATGAAAATTAATCAAATAATTGATTTAGAATTATTTCCAATTAATAATTGATTAATAAAATAATTTCCAATATTTTTAATTAATGACATAATTAATTAAAATGGAAATTAAATTAAGAAAGAGGTATTAAATGAAATTTTAACCTATGACATTATGATTTTCCAAAAATTCCGAAACTCCTTTATGACATCACACATGACCTCATATGGGTTAGACACAACTCATTAATGCCCCATTCAATATGATCCAACCCATTAATGACCCATGACATGCCATTTAACCATGGTTAAAAGCCATTATAAAAGCATTATGATAAAGGAAATGAGGTGGCATGATCCCTTCAATCCAAAGCATGATTCATCCATTTGCATGGGATGAGGTGGCCGGCCATCCCAAATGGCTTATCACACATCACTTAAACTACCCAATGGAAGAGAAGCACCACTTAAACCATGCCTTTATCATGACTAAGTGTAATCATAACCCATTTATGAGTAGGAAGCCTATGCGTTACCTTATGCTAAAATGAACAAGTGACTTGTAAGCTCATGAGAGAGAGAGCAAGTCCAGCTCATTTTAAGGAGCCAAACCATCTCATGGATTGCCCAATAGGATGGAGCCATGGACTTAACTCCATCCTTATCATAATGAGAGTTCATTATAAATATCACCTTGGAAAAACCATAGAGGATAAAATTTCAGCTGAAAACTTATCCTCAACCATTATTAAGAAGAATAACACCTTTCCCAAGTGAAATCAAATGAATCCAAGCCTCCCCATGACTATAAATAAGCCCTACCCAAACCCATATGGAGGAGAGAAAAAAATTCCTAGAGGTTTATAGGCTGCCTAAACTCTCTTGCTCTCAAAACCAAAAATCTTCCTTAGAGCCTAGACAATAAGCCTCAGCCAAGACTTGACCCAATTAGCCACTCTATTGAGCCAACTTGGTCAAACCGAGCCAAAATTACAAATCAGCCACCTTTGGTTTTGCACCTATATAGACCCAATTTGAGTCCAAATTGAAGTGGGAAAGAATTTCCCTAGGACCACAGGAGGCTAACCAACAAGTCCAATCGAGCTCAAGTTCATTGTGGCTAAGGTATGAATTTTTTATTTCCAAATAATTCGTAAATTTGGTTAATCATAGACTAAACTTGTCCAAAACACCACGATCACCGTATAGATGTGATCTACATCTCTAGATGATTCCATAGGTTCAAAAATCACTCAATTTCATTGAGAAATGAGTGAGATATTGACCTTAGAAGTTTGACGGTTCTTGAATTTCCTGAATTATCTGGATTAAACCTCAGCCGCCCTATCCCGTGTTTTGGAACAGGCTGCCCAGATTGCTCTCCGCGCTGTTCGGTGTTTGGATCCACGCAGCGGATCGTCCCGCTCCTTCGACCCGTACGAGGACACATGTCGGGCTGGGAAATTTCTGGGCTAAGGTTAATTCAAATTAACCTTAAAAACTTCGAAACATCATAACTTTTTGCACAGACCTCCTAAAAATAAAATAAAAATACCTCTGGAAAGAGGAAAAAGAGCAGAATAATGTCAAAGTAAAATTTTGAATTTTTGAATTATATTTTATTTTTAATTAATTAATTACTCTCTGGAGTAATTTAATTATTAAAAATTAATTATAATTCAAAAAATTATGAAATTTTCACAGAATTATCCTTCATTATGACACACATCTCCTAATTTTCCTAGGATTTAGAAAAATTCTTTAGGATATTTTTCTTTAATTTCTAAGCTACTTTGTAATTATTTATAAAAATAATTATAAAAATTAGAAATTAAGGAAAATAAAATTGAAAATGACTAGAAATTTTAGGGTGACATGAAGACTCTAAAGACAATGATTTTTAATCCATCAAACAATTTTAAATGACATTTCAAAAATTAGGATTTAAAATTTCATTATTAATTAATAAATTTAAAATCCTAAAAATCACTCTTTCACCCTACTTAGCCCATTCCACAATGGGTTGAGTCAAAATTAAGTCTAACTCCAAATAGACTTAAAACAAGTCTAATGACATCAAAATAGACTTAAATCAAAGTTTAATTAAACTTAAAAGACATAATTAAGTTTAATTAATTCTTATTAAACCTTAAAGATATTAGGTTTAATATAAAATCAAAGTTTAATTAAACTTAAAAGACATAATTAAGTTTAATTAATTCTTATTAAACCTTAAAAACCTTAAAGACATTAGGTTTAATATAAAATCAATTTTTAATTAAACTTAAAAGACATAATTAAGTTTAATTAACTCTTATTAAACCTTAAAGACATTAGGTTTAATATAAAATCAATTTTTTAATTAAACTTAAAAGACATAATTAAGTTTAATTAATTCTTATTAAACCTTAAAGACATTAGGTTTAATATAAAATCAATTTTCAATTAAACTTAAAAGACATAATTAAGTTTAATTAATTCTTATTAAACCTTAAAGACATTAGATTTAATATAAAATCAAAGTTTAAACTTAAAAGACATAATTAAGTTTAATTAACCCTTATTAAACCTTAAAGACATTAGGTTTAATATAAAATCAATTTTTAATTAAACTTAAAAGACATAATTAAGTTTAATTAACTTTTATTAAACCTTAAAGACATTAGGTTTAATATAAAATTAATTTTTTTAATTAAACTTAAAATACATAATTAAGTTTAATTAATTCTTATTAAATCTTAAAGACATTAGGTTTAATATAAAATCAAATTTTAATTGAACTTAAAAGACATTATTAAGCTTAATTAATTCTCATTAAAAACATTAAGTTTAATACAAACCAAATTTTAATTAAGCTTAAAACATCACAAAGCTTAATTAAACCTATTAAACCTTAACTAAATTAGGTTTAATAAAAAACAAACCTTAATTAGGTCTAAAATACCAATTAGACTTAATTAAACCAATTAAACCTTAATCATATTAGGTTTAATTTAATTAAATCATAATTAAGTCTAACCTAATTAGACTTAATCAATCCTTAAGCCTTACTTACATAATCTTTAAACCCTAATTAGGTCTAACCCAATTAGACTTAATTAATCCTTAAGCCTTACTTACATTAGGCTTAAATAACTCTTAAACCATAATTAAGTCTAACTCAATTAGACTTAATTAATCCTTAAGCCTTACTTACATTATGCTTAAATAACTCTTAAATCATAATTAAGTCTAACCCAATTAGACTTAATCAATCCTTAAGCCTTACTTACATTAGACTTAAGTAATCCTTAAACCCTAATTAGGTCTAACCCAATTAGACTTAATTAATCCTTAAACCTTACATTAGACTTAAATAACTCTTAAACCATAATTAAGTCTAACCCAATTAGACTTAATCAATCCATAAGCCTTATTTACATTAGGCTTAAGTAATCCTTAAACCCTAATTAGGTCTAACCCAATTAGACTTAATTAATCTTTAAGCCTTACTCACATTAGGCTTAAATAATCCTTAAACCATAATTAAGTCTAACCCAACTAGACTTAATTAATCTTTAAGTCTTACTTACACTAGGCTTAAATTAACCATAAACTATAATTAAGTCTAACATAATTAGACTTAATTAACCCTTAAGCCTTACTTATATTAGGCTTAATTAACCCTTGTTGAGGGGTAAGGTTGTTGGAAATATATTCTCCTCTATGAAGTCGTGACTCTTAAATGATTTTCATGTTCCCTTTGGACACATGTCAGATAGGCATGACACTAATAGTCAGGACATGTATCTACCTTTTAAATATTACGCCAAATTTACTTTAGGCTGAAATTAGGTTTTGGCACAGATAGGAACAAGGACACATCAAGACATGTGGAATCTAGAAAAAAAAGGTGTTAGGCACACCTTAGTGTAATATTCTTCTATGTGCACCACTCGTCTCTTGTGCATGTGCATACCTTGCCATTTCTTCACATTGTCCTTCTATGCCATCTTTCCATGTCTCTTTGATGAGAAAGAAGTAGCGTCATAATGCGTCTTTCTCCATCTTTCATAAGCAAGATGCTGTATTGAAGTGCATTGCCTTTCACATCTTCCATAAACAGACCATAAATGGAGAATCAGACGCTGCTGGTAAGGTCTTCAATCCCCGTAGTAGAAATATTAGAAAATTTATATATTATGTTAAGAATTTATAAAATATAACATTGTACTCATGGCATATTGTGTTTTACACTTTATATTTTAGCCGGCCTATGCTTTGTATCTCTTTGTCCATGTCCATAATTTATAGTTTCTCCTGCTTATTTCCCTTATCTCTATTGAAATTTAGTTTGTGATGAAAATTTTGATAGTTATGTTGAGATGTGATTATAGGTTATCACGACATA
Organism: Papilionanthe hookeriana x Papilionanthe teres; assembly: GCA_022702705.1. NCBI lineage: Eukaryota > Viridiplantae > Streptophyta > Magnoliopsida > Asparagales > Orchidaceae > Papilionanthe > Papilionanthe hookeriana x Papilionanthe teres. Next base: position 54,819,891 of record CM040430.1, on the reverse strand, counting down.
TGTTATAATTTTGTTTAGGAGAAATTTTGGATATTTAAGGACATGCATGCTTATGCTTTACATTTGGTACTTTTTATATGATAACATCTGTTATTGGCTTATTTATATATATTTCACTGGATTTTCGTAGGCCTATCAAATGTGCAATGCTGGGGCTGTTATTCATAGTCATGGGATGGAGTCATGTCTAGTAACAATGATAAATCCCCTCTCAAATGAGTTTCGAGTATGTTTTGAACTTCTCAGATTGAGGTCATACTTAATGTTTTCTTAGACCATAGAAAATATTTGCATTTCCTTTAGTATTTTTTGAATTTTTCTAACACCACTTAAGGAATTATTAGAGTTACGAAGTTTCTATCTAACTGAATTTTTTTGGTATTGATTTTGTTTATAGCATTTTAATGAAACTAATGTGCCAATATGAAATGTTCAATATTTGTTTTTTCTTCACCGTATCTCATGAACATGAATCTTTACCAGCTAACAAAGGGTCTATGATTGGTTAATGTTATATCTATTTAAATAAGGTTTCTTATCCGAGTTGTTAGAGCAAGGATAATGTAATAAATGATAATCTTTTTTTATAAGTTATATGACTAAAAATTAAACTTATGCCCAAAAATGAAAAATATGCTATTATATGGTTTGATTCCTAAATTCAAGGTGAACAGTGATATTGTTTATACATCACCTTAAAATTATATATTCTATTGTCAATTTATATGGAGCTATTTAGCTAAACTTAGCAAAATTGAAAGCTGAAACTTTGTTTTATTCGTTAATTGGATATGTTTGGACAAAGCTAATGATGATGACGAGTAAGGATAATTATGATGATAAATATGTTGGAGCAAATTTAGAGCTAGACTATCAAAGTTAAGAAGCCTTATGAGATTGGCCACCAAAAAGCAGGGGTGTGATTGTCCCTTTTTGAAAATTGATTCCTAAATGGAATGAAATGATAATGCATACAAATGCCTTATGTATATTTATTTCATTAGATTAAATTGTGAATTGAGGAATAGTTTGTAAGGTATTTTTGAACAATACTATTAGATATTATTGTTCAAAATTTGAAAATAAGTATTGCTGTGACTTTCGAAAAACATAATGTGGTTTGACTAATGCAAATGTACATTTGCCATCTAGTTAACAGTTCTTTAGGAGTTTTAACTATTGGGATTTGCAAATGTTCCTTTTGATTGTTGAGTAGCATCATTCTATGACTTCAATACGACTGTTGCATGTCAACAAATATGCATGTTTTGATCTGACAGTTGTTGATTCTTTTGAATAAAAGCCTTAAAAGCATGCTATTATGTACATGTTTATGTGCAAATATTATTTATGACTCTTTTTATAGGTATAGGAGTGTTGTTGCCATTTTCTCTATGGGTGGAATGCTTGAATGATCTTAATTTAGACCTCAAAATAATTGAGCATGTTGTATACAAAAATTATCTTAACTAATTAGAATTGAATTAAAAATTACACTCAATAGGACACAATTGAGAAAAAAGGATTTAGGTAGCCCCCACATAGTGAGAGAAAGGCTTTTTGTTGTTGTTGTTGTCGTGTAATGCTTGAATGGATTATTATTACATACATTAATTGGCTATTTTATTAATTGGCTATTTTATCCTGCAAGAAGCAACTCTTCATCATACTCATGCCCTGTTCATTGTTTTTGATGCCCTTGGCAGCTAAGGTAGGTTATAATCATATCACCATTTTTATTGCAAAATGAAGCATCACCAATATATTTTCATGAATTCAACGTGAAAGGATGAAATGAATTCACATGGTTAGTGTTTGGAATTTTTTAAACTTAACATGAATAAGCATGCACAAGGTGCTGGCACTGTTCTCTCGTGAGAGTTCTGATCTTGGTGGAGTTAGAGATGACTTTGTTGGCAGCATGAATGGGAACCAAGTATAACTTGACTATAAGAATTGGTATTGTAATTTTCTTTTTAAAATTTTATTTTATTTTAATGAGTATTGTGATAAGAAATAACACTGTCATTGCCGGTTTCAAGTCCCAGATGTGAAAAAGTGGAAGGTTGTATTAGATAGTTGACTACTAATGTAAAACTTTTGTCAAAAAAATCATGACATGAATCCTTTAAATCATTGTACATGCTAGGGCGTTTCCTAGAAGCGACGTGATGTATAACCTAAATACAGTGAAAAGTGTGCAAAGGCCGCTATATCGGCGTCCTGGTATAGTGTTAAATAAGCAAGAGTTCTCATATTATGAATGGATGCATGCAAAAAACTTAGTCCACGAAACTAATATTATGATGTGATCTTGTAATATAGTTATTCTTACAAATAAATTAACATGATTAGTAGATATCATTGTTCATAAAAAGATAAATATCTTATGCATTTTAGAAACTAAGTGAGTTGGAGAAAAAAATTAAGCATAAAATTAAGTTAAATGTTTCTGAGATGAGAATGCTTAGGTGGATGAGTGTCTTGACTTTTAGAGACAAAATGCGAAGCAATTGTATACTGAAAGGGTTGGTGTAGCTCTAGTGACAGACATGATTATAGAGTTGTCTTAGATGATTTCGTCACATTAAACATCAACCATCTGATGATCCGATTAGGAGAGTAAATGTTTTAGATTTGACTTGTTAAGAAAGGTAGACGTTGACGTAAAAAGAACTGGGCATGTTATATAAAAAATGATCTTAATTTATTAGAATTAAAGGAAAATATGACACTCAATATGACAGAATGGAGAAAAGAGCCCACTTAGTGGGATAATGATTGTTGTTGTTGTTGGATACTGTGATCTTGGTATCAAAGATAGTTGGAGAAAGTGGTGGTTCAAGTTTGCCAAGTTTTGAATGGAATGGATTGTCCACCGGAACTAGGTTGCACTCTCCGAGAAAATAATTCAACTAAAACTCGCAGATATGTTTTTGTTCCAGAAATGAAGCTCTTGGATGCAAGGATTGGTGTGGTGCTGTAACTGGAGGCAAATGTGTTTATGGCCAATATGTGAGTGCACGATTGCAAAAAGTCTATGTGGCAAAAAGTGCATGGGAGTATATGTGAAATGCCAACACCTCTATTTTGTCTATCTTTTTTTAATTTTGAGCAATATGGCTGTGTTCTCCTTTCGCTCCACGCCGCCACTTATGGAGCGATACTTTCTAAGGTGAGGCATGACAAAAAATTTTTTCCTTTCTAATCATGCTGCCTTTTTAGGGGCGATATTTTCTACGGGTGACCAATTTGATATTAAATTTATTTATGTTAGCCGGGGAAATAGAAGAAAATGTAATAGACAAGAAAGGTTAAGAATGCATATATTCTTAGTAATTTTGTCTCTAGAAGTTCTTTTGTTTAAAGTTCATGGTATCTATCAAAACAATTGATTTACAATGGTTAACATAATAATTTGAGTTAGTTCATTTAAGCTGATTATAGATTGAAGGCGAACAAAAAGAAAATCTATTGGCAATCTCTGTAAAATTAATGTAAATTTTTTTTTTCCATTGAATGTTTTTTTTTTTGTATACACTCAGCGTTACATTTACTTCTCCCCTTGCTTTGCTTATGCAGATAGCTCAGATGGAGATGATAAAAGGAATTTTTGGACATGGTTATTATGACGAGCTTGTTATTCCAATAATTGAGAATACTGCTTATGAACGGGAACTCACAAAATCATTAAGTGATGCTGTAAATTTTCATTCTATGATACCGATTTTATATTCTTTTTGTCAGAATTTTTTAGCGTAGTCTTACACTCCAATAGGGTAATGTTCTCTTTCTTGAGTTGCTAGGCTTGTAAGTGAATTCTGTTATTAAAATTGTTGCTTTATTAGCTGCATTAACCTATTTGAGGATTTAATGAATTGACTTGTATTAGAAATTATTTTATTGGCAAATTGATTTTGGTTTTTGAGTTCGAGATATGAACATCAATATGATATAATGCCTACTTTTTAGTGTAGTCCTATATGATTAAAGTTTTAATTGTGAGCCTATATCGAGACGTCAAACTACAATTTAGGCTATGTAAACTAGTTAGCTATTAAAGAAGTTAAATTTCAAAAGCCCATGATAAATCAAGATAACGTGGCCAAAATGGTAAATTTTTCCAAACAACCCTTATTAAATGTATCTCTTTAGTTGATGAGTGATCATTCATAGTGGAGTATGTCTCTCATTTACAAAATTAAGCACTTTCAGTCTAACCATTGAGCCCATTAGAGTTGACCTGACCAAAACGAACAAGATGTGATATCTCTTCTACAATTGCTTCAATGCATGCAAAAGTTCTAATGCTCTACTCTGCTAGCAATGATACCTGTGTGCCAAAATAAGGCCAAATGAAGAATGAAACATCTAATCTCTTGGGTTTTGATTTAATTCTCGACTTGATGACTGCCAAATTTTCTTTATAAGAGACAATAAAATTACAAAACATATGTTAAAGAAATGAAAGTATAAACTTACAAAGTTTAAGAATTATACAAATGGTTACTTCGTGATTTGAGCTGCACCCTTTTGCCTTTTTCCTTACGTGTGCTAATGGTGTCAAATTTAAGAAAAAGACTAATTTGTACATAGAAATTGTTTGTATCAATTTAACTAGATTGGTCATTTTTATAGGCTCATTGCTACGAAGGATGGTATTATTGCCTATAAATCAATTTATCATGACTAAAATGAGGCCCTAAATCATATCTCAACCTTTGTTTTAAAAACTCATTAGTCTCCAATGGTAAAAATCTCCCGACTTTAAACCATAAGATTTATTTTATAGAATAATAAGTCTTCTATAAGTCGAGGTTTATCATGAAATTAGCTTTATTAGAGAAGGGATCACATTGCCCCTAATATTTCTAATTTAGTGTAAAACGCCTATAAAAGTATATTGTTCTTTGACTATTAATACCAGGGCTCACCTAGATAATGGAAAAATGGGGTTTTGATAGGATGATACTGGAGTTGAATCAAAACCAATAGGAAAAAGAAATTTTTATATGCCTAGCAAATAAGGTTATAATCAATGACATTTGCAATAAGATAACAACAACACACAAACAAAGAACCCCGTTAAGGTGAGGAGGAATAATGGCAACTGATATAGAAAGTGTGGGATGGCTGTTGGCTAGTCAAGAAGTAGTCTGCAAAGCATTGGGAAGCAGTATCCAACAGGTAAGTGGAGAGGAGGGAGGTAACAACAGGTTTGAAAAGGTCGGGATCTGCAACAAAACTTTTGGAGAGGGGACTGGAGAGGCTGGCGACAGTAAGTGGGGTGCCAAACAGACTAGGTAGTAGCAGTGAAGGGGGCTGGAAGGGCTTGTGCTACAGCGGGAAGGTGCAAGGGTGGCTGGCGGCAGCAGGACCACTACAGGAATAGCTGGCGGTAGCAAGGAGGGGGAGGAAAAAGCTAAGAGAATCACCACCTCGGACGAGTTACAGCTAGAGCACATTTTCTCCATCGGATACATCCCTCAAAAGGGAGAAACATCGGAGGTAGAAATCTGAAATCAGAGAAATCAAGAACTACCCTCTAAGCAAGCAAATCAACATGTTTATAATAGATGATAGGAGATAAAAATAGAAAGTAATAGAAAAGGAAATGGATGGAATATGAAGGAAATAGAATAGGGAAGAAAAGTGGGCGGCAAAAGTGGAAGAGGACCCTCTCCCTTTAACAAAAGCCCCCCCTGAACCGATTGGCTGGCCCTAGAGACTTCCTGGCTAGACCGATTGGTCCAGCCCTTCAACCGCAACTGGGCTGCGGCAGTTAAGCCCCGCGTCATTCTCCTTAGATTGGGGAGTTTCAACTTCATCTTCCGAAGCTTCAACATCTTTGAAATACAACATCAGATCTGTAACAATGAGTGTGATTGAAACATTGGAGTCCTCTGGTAGGCCGATCTTGTATGCATTATCATCCGACTTCCTCAGTATTTTGAAAGTTCCGTTTGCTCTGAGATTGAGTTTTCTTCATGCTCCTACTGGGAGTATCTCTTTCTTCAGCCGGATCCATACTAAGTCTCCTTTAAAGGTCACCATTTTCATTGTCTTGTTCGCCTGTGCCTGTTGCTTTGATTCTGCTTAATGATCTGTCTTCCAACCTTCTCATGGAATTTCTGAATCTCATGCACCCATTCCTCTGTATCCTCACTAATCTCCAATATCGGAAGAAGTAGTTCCAATTCCAGTAGAGTGAAAGGGCTGCGCCTGTACACAACTCAAATGGAGTGCGGCCCTTGGTATGAATTATTGATCTATTGTACGCAAAGTCGTTCTAAGCGAGAATTAAATCCCACCGTTTGATATTTTTCCCAATGAAGCATCTCAGTAGATTTCCAAGGATCCTGCTTACTACCTCTGTCTGGCCGTTGACTTGAGGATGCACTGCAGAATTGAATTGAAGCTTAGTGCCTAATTCTCCCCACAGATTCTTTCAGAAGTGGCTCATAAATTTGACATCCATGTTTGTCGCGATGATCCAAGGTATCTCGTGCAATCTTACAATTTCTTTGAAGTATAAGTCGGCGACATGCAATGCATCTAGTGTCTTGTGTAATGATACGAATTGTGCCATTTTAAGAATCGATCTACGACGATCATGACTAAAGTCTTTTTTCGTTGTGTCCTCAGAAGTCGCACTGAAAAGTCCATGCTAAAGTCTACCCACGAGGCCTCTGGTACTGGTAAGCATGTGTATAACCTAACAGTCTGCCCTCTGGTTGTTGCCATATGACAAGTCCTGCACTGTCTGACGTGTTGCTCTACATCCCTCGTCAGTCGAGACCGAAAGAACCACTCTCTCACTAGTGCAAGTCTTGTCTCTGCCAAAATGTTCGGCTAGTCCTCCACTTTGGCTTTCCTAGACAACTATCTCCCTCAGCAAGCATCTAGGAATGCATCGCTTGCTTTGTTTGAACAATTAGCATCGGCTATGTAGTACTGCTTGATAGGCCTCTCCTGACATTGCTGTCGAATCTCCTTGAAGTCTTCGTCTGCCTCGTACAAGTCCTTTTACAATTCAAAACCCACAAATTGAGTTTTCATCGAGGTGATCAACAAGGGACAAAGACTCAGTGCGTCTATAATGCTATTTTGGTTCCCTACCTTGTGCTTAAGCACAATTGAAATGATGCTAGAAACTCCACCCAAGTTGCATGTTGGCCCTTCAACTTACTGTGGTTGTTCAAGAATTTCAAATCTTTGTGGTCCGTGAACAATGCGAACTTACTTTTTCAACAGATAATGGCTATAGGGCTTAAGAGCCCTCACATTAGCATAAAATTCCTTATCGTGCATCGAGTATTCCTCCTGGAATCATTCAAATTTTCATTGAAAAAGACGATGAGGTGACCTCCTTGGCTCAACACTGCTCTTATCCCAACACTGAACACATATGACTCTATCTTGAACAGCTGGTTGAAGTTTGGTAGTGCCAAGACTCACATTTGGATCACTTTCTTCTTGAGTGTATTGAAACTAATTTTAGCATCCTCTATCTATTGGAATTTCTCTCCTTTCAAAAAATCTATCAGCGGAGCGGTGATGATATCGAAGCTCTTGATGAGTCACCTATAAAACGATGCAAGTCCCAGAAATTGCCTCGGCTTTATGAATGACTGCGGTGCGGTCCAGATTAGAATGGTCTTTATTTTTGTCGGATCCATCTGAATGTCGGCACTAGACATGATATAACCCCAAAAAGCATACTTGATTTGTCTTGAAGTGACACTTCTTTTGATTGCCATATAGTTGCTCTATGCCCAAAACCTTGAATACCTCCTTTAGGTGTTGTAAGTGCTCCTCCTTAGATCAGCTGTATACCATAATATCATTAAAGTAGACCACCACAAAATTTTCCAATGTGCTCCTGGAATACTTGCTTCATCAACCTCATAAAAGTACTGGGCACGTTTGACAAGCACAAGGGCATAACTGTCAATCGTATAGACCATCTCGTGTCTTGAAGGCGATCATCCACTCATCCCCTGGCCTCATTCGTATCTGGTGGTACCCATTGTGTAAGTCAATTTTGGAAAAGATGGTGGCTCCATGTAACTGGTCTAAAAATTCATCTAGACAAGGTATGGGAGGTCGGTACTTGATGATAATTTTGTTGATGGCTATGTTGTTGATGCATATCTTCCATGAATCACCATAAGGTTCGGGGCAACATACAAACTGGTACTCTCTATAACCAACCCTCTCGAGCCGAGATCCTGTACCTATTATTGCAAATCCTCTTCGCAGGTTTCAATCTGTAGGTGGGCCGATTTGACAACACTGATCGGCGTGCTGAATGTCCCTCAATGGTGATAATTCCTTCAAAAGACTATTGGTTATCACATCCTGGAAGTTCTGTAGTGGCTATAGTGGTGATGTTAGCACACTCTCCTCCGTTACCTCTAATAGGACTAGTGCTAGCGTCGTTGGAGCATCCCGAATTGTTTGCATGAAGGTGGCCCTTGAGACTAACGCCTCCACTGTGTCACCTATACCTCTCACATTCTTAACAGGTAATAACACAATGCATTTTTTATCCTTTTTAAAAAAGTAACTATTCTTTAAGCCGTCGTGTTGAGTATTGCGGTCAAACTGCTAAGACCTTCCCAATATAATGTGTCCCACGTCCATACAGACCATGTCGCACCACACTTGTTCCTGGAGCTGATCCCTAATCGAAAATTGTAGCAAGCATTGCTGATCCACGCATATTTCATTTCTTCTTTTCAGCCAGGTAAAGGAGTAGGATTGGGGAAACTTCTGCTTGGCCATCCCCAGTTTCTGCTTCATTAGTGTGGATACTACATTCTCACAACTGTCGTTGTCGATAATAAAATTGCACACCTTGCCGTTCGCCGTATACTTGGTGTAAAAAATACTGTGCCTTAGCCTTGACTGATCTTTCTCTGGCTCTATCTGTAGAACTCTCTGTATGACTAACATCTCTGGATTGTTACCGTAGAGCTAATGTTCCTCCTCAGGATTCTCCTTTGATTCCTCTTTTTCCACTTTTTCGACGATGCCTTAATCTGTGAATGATACAACTTGGCTCGTGGGGCAGCTGGTAACTATATTTACGTAGCCGTGACACCGAAAATATTTGTTGGCAAGCACTGTACTGGGCGAGCTATCCTTTCTGGCTTCTTTACACTCAAACTGTTTTTCATTGCTTGTGTTGTTCTTCCAACTCTCAAGTAGCTTTGTCGGTAGTTGTAGCTGCAGGTGATGGCCTTAATGAGGACTGCTGTCTGTAGGATGTTTGTGGCCTGCCGGGCTTCTGCTGCATTTTTACATTCAAAGCTAAGAATTGGACATCTTCAACCGACCAATAAGTCCAAAGTTGAACCATGTTGCTAATAGTGGGCTTTAGACCCCCAGATAACAGGCGATCGTATGTTCCTCTGGCTCAACCAATTCGCACTTTATCTGTAATTGGTCAAATTGCGCTGTGAACTCCGTTGAAAAATCTCTTGGCTGTAGGTGGAGTCTCAGAAACGTGTCCTGATAGTAAAGAGGTGGAAAGGAAGATGGGAGGCAGAATTGGAAAAGGGGATCCTCTCCTTTGAGCGGCAAAGCCTACTGGATCGGTCGGTTGCTCCTAGAGACTCCCTGGCTGGACCGGTTGGTCCAGCCCTTCCACCGCAGCTCAGCGGCAAGTAAGCCCTGCGTCATAGGATTTATCATGTCTGCTCTCTTCTATGAGTGCAAAAGCAGTGATCAAATTCCAATATAAAAACTACGGCTTAAATGACAATATAGAAAGCGATATGGAGGTCTAACGTAGAGCCTCATGACATCATTTTTTCAGAGTTTTATATAGACAAGTAATCATGCGGTCTTGTGCCAATGGGAAGCTGTAAACTAGGTATAAAGTCCTCAATGATGAAATGCATTGTAAGTTCCATTGTTTAATCTTGCTTGTTTTAATTACATTTTTATTGTTCTATCAAGAGTAGGAGTCTCTTTCAGAGTCCACATTAGCACATTGTAATCTATTAGCTATATAGTTAAGACTAGCAATTCCTACATTATCTTCCATGTGAAGAAGTTTAGAGTTCCATATCATGAATGTTTACTTGCCTGAATATTGTGATAAAGCCAAGTTTAGAGTTCCATATCACGAATGTTTACATGCCTGAATATTGTAATAAAGCCTGCAATGTTGAAGCTTCTCACTTCTCAGATTTCAGCATATCCAAAGACAACAGCTGTGCTTGTGCGGAATCATGGTATATACGTCTGGGGAGATTCTTGGATTAGTGCCAAAACTCAGGTTTGTTACTCTTAAGATTGAAATTTTCTTTATTTTAAATATAATTTTTATATTTATATCGCTCTTTCCTTGTTGAATCAAGTTTTTTTCCTAATGTTTTTGAATGAATAGCTGTCTTCTTCTCCACTGAATCCACTACACGCTTTTAGGTTTTCCCACTTCATGTAGCAAGCTTTTACTGGGCCAAAAAAAAAAAATTGCATTATATTCAGCTTTTACATCTACTTATTTATAAACAGATTTTTCAAATCCAGCATGCAGCAAGCTTTTACTGGGCCATATATATATATATATATATATATATATATATATATATATATATATATATATATATATATATATATATATATATATATGTATGTATATATATAGTAGAGAAAGCCCTAGGGCATATATTGATTCAAAAAGCGGTTACAGAGGCTTGAGGAGAGGGCCCATGGAGCCCATCCCTTACGATACAATGCTAACAAAAAAGATCCAAAATATTCAAAAATTACACAACAAAGTCAAGAGTGAAAACGTGATACTCTCGTTCTGTTTCTTGGAGATCCATAGAGTAATCTCTTTAATGCTACTCATTGCCCTGAGTCACCGAGGTATCATCAAATAGGAGTGTAACCCTTGGCTTCTTCCTTCGAGAATGATAAACCTGCCAGAGGAGCCCATCCCCTACGATACAATGCTAACAAAAAAGATCCAAAATATTCAAAAATTACACAACAAAGTCAAGAGCGAGAACGTGATATTCTCGCTCTGTTTCTTGGAGATCCATAGAGTAATCTCTTTAATGTTACTCCATTGCCCTGAGTCATCGAGGTATCATCAAATAGGAGTGTAACCCCTGGCTTCTTCTTCCCTCTTGCTCTATTTCTTCGAGAATGATATATATATGATTCGATGGTAAAATTGTTCACCGAGGTCTTCGCCGAAGGGCATGAGGGCCTCGGCGGCAAGTCCGTGTTCTTTCCTCAATCGTTTCACGAGTCCTTAGCGAATGGTGGCGAACTTACCTTCATCAAAAGGGCTGGAAGAAAGAGCAGGAAGCCCACACTTTTCCTTTTTGAGGATGAAAGTATGGATTTAACGGCTTCCTGTCATCTTGGTTTGGTGGGGAAATTTCTGTATGGGCATCCTCGGATGGAGGTTATTCAAAAAGAGTTTGCTGGCATGAATCTTGTAGGTGATTGGAAGGTGGGTTTACTGGATGGCCGCCATATTCTCGTACAATTACATAGCGAGGAATATTATACGCACATTTTTGCTTGTAGGATGCTGCGTATAAGGAACCGCACCATGAAAATTCTCAAGTGGTCGGTGGACTTTCATCATAGAGCCGTCTGTTATTCCTGTCTGGCTTGCTTTCCTGGGTTTGAAATTTCATCTATTTAAGCCCGAAATTCTATTTTCTCTTTCTGCAATGTACGAGAGGCCACTGAAAATGGACTCCCAGACTCTCTTTCACTCATGAATTTATGAGGCTAGCGTGTTGGTTGAGCGCGATATTACTTTGGGAGCACCGGATGATGTTTGGGTGGGTTCGCCTCATAATGGCTATTGGCAGCAGTTAGTGGCTGAAAAACACCCTCTCTATTGCACTTCTTGTCATATGTTCGGGCACTCTATTACACACTGTTATCATGTACATCCTGAATTGCATTGTTCTAAGTTGGTTAAACCACCTGCAGAAGCGTTCGACACGGTTCGTGCTGGTAAGACTATTCCTGTTTCGGGAGATGTCTGTTCTATGGTGGGTGGAGAGGTGGATGGGGCTAACCTAGGGTTAGCTGAGGCGGTTCCTAGGGTGTGCTTTCTGCTGAGGATAGGGTTGCAACTCCAGCTTTGGAAAGGCTTGGGGTGGTTTTCGTGTTTTAGAGGAAGGTTGTGAGGGGGGATGCGGGGGGTAGAGTTTGTTGCAGATACTTTGAGGGTTGAGGAGAACCTCACGAGTGGCTTATTCAGAAGTATAGTAGGAAGAAAAAGAAGAAAAATAAGAGCTTTGAAGAACTCCCTTTTATTGATGCTTATAATTTGTGCATTGATGTGGTTTATTTTTCTGATAGTGGCCAGCATCGTGCCCTCCCTCGCTTTGCAAGGTGGGGAGGGGGTAATGAGAATGATTAATATAATGGCATGGAATATTCGAGGAGTGGCGGACCCCCATTCCTTGAGTAGATTGAAGCATCTGTCTAGGGTTCTTAAGCTTCATCTTTTTGCGGTTTTGGAGCCTCTGGTTTTGGCTCGTAGGGAGAGGATTTTATATAATATTAATTATCTTCAACATTTTTACAATTCATCCAACAAAATTTGGGTTTTTTGGAGATCCCAGCTAACTTTGAATGTCTTGATTGATGATGAACAGTTTGGTCATGTTTTTTTTTTAGTTCGGTGATTTCATGGGCTACATCACTTTTGTTTACACAAGTTCTCTTTTAACGGATAAATATGTGCTATGAGATTCTATTGCTGCGGTGGGAAATACTATGCGGGATAAATGGATCGTTGGTGGGGATTTTAATATGATCATGAATACACTTGAAAGGAGAGGGGGTGATAGATGTAATGTTTCTTTGATAAATAAATTTGTGGATAAGATGGACGAGGCGGGCTTGTATGTCCTCGATTTTTCTGGCTGTCCTTTTACTTGGAAGAGGGGTTTACTTTTTCTTAGATTGTTTTTTGGGCAATCATGAGTGGCTAAATTCTTCTACGGTCTCCAAAGTTACACATCTTAAATTTGCTGGGTCTGATCATGCTCCCTCAGTTCGCAATGTTGCTCCTATTGCTTCCTCTAGTAAGTATTGCTTTAGGTTTATGAATGTCTGGGTTTCTCATGAATCCTTCCTTTCTGTTGTCAAAGAGTTTTTGGAAGTTTGAGGGGAGGGGGAGGGGCAATGCCTGGTTTATCTTGTGGAAATTACATAAGCAGGTAGCTACTTACCTTCGTTATTGGAAGTGAAACACTTTTGGGAATGTACATAAGAAAGTTACAGATGCTGCAGCTAAGGTGAATTTGCTTGAAAAAGTTTAAGTTTGCTCTCCCAATTTAGTTCTTGAATTGGTGGACGCACACAATGAACTGTTTCAGGCTATCAAACAGAATGAGGATTTTGTCAAAATGCTTGGGAGATTCATTTTGCTGAGGGTGATAGGAACTCTCATTTCTTTCATGCGTCTATTAAACAAAGAAGGGAGGAATAATACTATATTGAGAATTAAAGATGATTCGGGTGATTGGATTTCTGATCCGGGCTTAATTGGAGACAACGCTGTGAATTACTTCTTACTCTCTTTCATTCTGACATGCAATTGGCCCCTATTGATGAATCTCTTTTTCTGCAGGGGCAAGATTACATCTCCAGTATTAATCTTTGCTCAATTCCCACGGAGGAAGAAATTTTTGAAACTTTAAAAAAATATAAGTAAGCATAAGGCGGCAGGGCCTGATGGTTTACTTCTCTCTTTTATTTTCTTGCCAGCAAATTGTTGAGAATGAGGTTGTTAAGTCAATCCAAAGCTTTTTTTGTGAAGATAATCCAGGTAAATTTTTCACTGCATCTCCTATTGTGCTGATTCCAAAAGGCAGTGATAAATCGGCCTGGTGTAATTTTAGACCGCTTTCTCTTATATTGGTTATTTCTAAAGTTATCAGTAAATTAATTGTGGCTAGGCTTCAACCGCACCTTGCTTCTATTATATCCCCTCAACAATTCACTTTCATTATAGGGAGGGAAATCACTGATAATATCCTACTTGCTCAGGAACTTATGGAGAATTTGGATAGAAAGTGTCGGGGAGGAAATATGATCCTCAAATAAGATATTAAAAATGCTTATGATACAATTGATTGGCATTTAATTCTTAACCTTCTGCACTGTAGGGGTTTTCATCAGGATTTTTGCTTGATCAAAAGATGGCTTCAGTGCAAGCACTATAACATACTTATCAAAGGCTCTTCCTATGCTTTTTTTTCCTGCTAAAAGGGGTATTTAACAAGGGAACCCTCTTTCTCCCACTATCTTCATAATTTCTTTTGATTATTTTTATCGAATGTTGGATAAATTACAGATGGAGCATTCATACACTTAGTATTCTCTTAAATCCAAAATTCTGGTGAGCCATTTGGCTCATGCCGACGATGCAATAATTTTCACTAAAGCTACAAAGGCTTCCATCGAAAGGTGGGGGATACTCTTGACTCTTTCACTGCCGTTTCAGGTTTGAAGTTTGATAAATCTAAATGTCACTTCTATGTTGGTAAAGCTATAAAGAGGGAGTTGGTTACAACTATTGCCAACTATTTGGGGTGCTCCAAGGCTTCCCTTCCCCTTAAATATCTTGGGATGGATATCTTAAGGGGAAGGAGGAAGCTAACCCAAATGGATAGTTTTGTGGAAAAAATAAAAAAGAATATTGGAGACTGGAAAAATACATTTCTTTCAAATGGTAGTAGAATCACTTTTTTGAAAAGTGTTCTTTGTAGCATCCCTCTTTATGGCCTCTAGGTTTTGAAAATGAAAAAAAGTTCCCAACTCTCTATGGAAAGATGCTTTAATAGGTTTTTAGAGGCTGGAGGGAGATCTAAAAAAATTTGGGCTTCTTGGGCTAAGGCTTGTAAGCCCCTTATTGCTGGTGGATTTGGATTAAGGAGCTTAATTATATTGCTGATACTAATATGATTAAAATTTGGGTTAAATTCCGGAGGAATGATTCGTTGTGTGCCAATTTTTTTGCAGTATAAGTACTGCACTTCATCTCATCCATCTAGGGTTGGATGGAGAGTAGGAGACTCGTATATGGAAATCTCTTCTTAAGGCTAGAGATGTGGCGAAACAATTCATTTCTTAGAATTTTGGTAGAGTTGATATTTCGTTTTGGTATGATCTTTGTTTTGTCCCCTCTCTTTCAAACCCCTCTAACGTTAATGTTATTATTTCTGATTTTTGGGACAATGGAAATTGGAACCTCAACTTACTTAGGGAAGTCGTTGGTATGGAAGTATGTCTTCTGTCGAAAATTACATTTGATACCTCTAAAACATATGTGCCGGTTTTTAAAAAAAGAGGGAGTTGCTTTGTTGCGAAATCTATATACTCTACCATTCATTTTGGTGAATGGGCTTGGGGTAAAGCTATTTGAGGAAGGAATCTTACCCTATTTATGCCCTTTTTTGCTTCGAGGCACTTACATAATTACAGTTTTTCTGCTTCGCATTTATTATTTCACTGTTCTTTCATGTTGGAGGTTTAGAGGGACGTGGCATTCCTCATTGGGGGTTGGGTTATTAATAGTTGGGATTCTATGATTGAATTTTGTTAGTTTTGGAAAAAAATGTGAAAATGGACCCTTTTTCTTCTCCTCCCCTTTGTCATTTTTTGGTTTGTGTGGATGACAAGGAATTCTATGAAGTTTGATGATGTTGCTCATTCTATTAGGAGAACTGTGGCTCATATTATGACATACTTATCTAAAGCTTACAAAGGCCGTAATTTCTCCTCTCCTTCCTCTCTCTCCACTGCTATTCAAAATCTATCTTATTCAAGTGGTTGCCTCCCCCCTTGGGTGGCTTAAGTTCAATATTGATGGGAGTGTCAGGAATGGGAGGGCGGCTGTTGGGGGCGTGTTTAGAGATGCAATTGGTGTTTGTGTGGGATTCTTTTCTTCCCCCTCTGTTACACAATCTCCTCTGGAAATTGAACTGTAAGCACTTTATTTGGCACTATTAATTGCTGTTAATCAGAATTGGTTTTGCTTTGTTGTAGAGGCTGTTTCGAAGGTCATGATTGACATTTTTCTAGGTATTGCTAAGCCCCCATGGGAGGTACTCAACACTTGGAATAAGATTAAGAAATTAGTAGCTGATAAGGGCTTCATTATATAGTTGTCTCATATCTTTAAGGAAATAAACCAACAGATTTCCTTGTTGTTTTGGGGCATTTGGGAAATAAGTGTGGGAGGATCCCCTGTGGATCGGTTAAAGGTACTATTGGCTGGTGACTTGCTAGATGCATCTTTTATTAGATGCTGATTATTTTCGGTTTTCCTAACAATTTTCTCTTAGAATTCGCTGCATTAGATGCCTGCTTATGCTGTGCGGTTATAAGTTTCTCTTGGTCTTTCTGGAAGGCCTTATGCAACTTCTACAGGTTTCTAAGCCCACAACATCTCTTTCTGGTGCCCCGGTTCTTTTTGTGGTTCAGGAAAAAATATGTGACACTTCTCCTCCGCATTAGGGATCAATGAGGTGCATACCTAGATAGCATCAAAAATTCATTTTCATACTGCATAATCGAGCGATCACCCTGTACTAACCTAATAAACTTGTCCTGCATCTGTCTCCTATCAGAAAGTGGTACGAACTAGTCTCTAATGGTACTCACAAACTTGCCCCACGAAATCATGTGACTGGCTATACCCCCAAATTTCTTCAACAGTTGACCTCACCATCATCTCTCTGCTTCTCCTTCTAATACAAATTTAGCCAGTGTAACTATTCTTTCTAGAGGACAAAATAATCCATCTAGGATCTTCTCTACTCTCAACAACTAGCTTTTAGCATCTGCAGAACCTCCTCCAAAAAAGAGAGGTGGCTGCATATCCTGAAATAATTTCAGTTACTTATCCATCTGACGTCCTCTATTGCAACCGACCCGAGTCTGAGAGTTCTTAATCAACCGCGTTACTGCTGTCATCATCTCAGTAAATGCATCAGTATTCACATTAATTTGTAGGGGTGCATCGACTTCTACAATATCATCTCTATCTTCTTCCCTTTGATTTTTCATATTTCTGAAATAGCATAAGAAAAAAATTATAATTAGATATAATTTAATTATTTATCAATATTATTTATGAATTAAAGTAATCATCCTATTAGCTCTTTTAGATCATGATCAAACCTAGTTACTCTGATACTACTTTTGTCACGACTCGACTTGGTGTTTTGAATTAACTAAGGCGAGTGCAATAGTCGGACGGCATTAACATCTAACTATCCGCAGTATGAAAACTTTCAATACATATAAAAGAACCACTAATTCATAGGGTACAATAAAATCTAAAACATCCAGAAACATTATCATCCAAAGACAACATCTCAAGTCAGAACTAAAAAATATATCAATTTCTGAAAGAAACAGTAAAGAGAAACTTTCATCATAAAAATACCTAGCAGCAGTGGTCAACCTTCGGTAAAGTTAGTCAATTTTACTAGATATATCAACCTATAACTTTTCTTTACTTGATAGAAAATATTAATTACAACTGTAAATACGACTTAGTGAGTAATTTTTATCTAATATGCATTAAATTATGATGCTTATGCTATGCATGAATGATAAAAAAAATGCATCTCATTATTTTGTAAAAACTTGAACTTTTGTTTCAATTTTATCCCTTCTCGTTTCACTTTAAGTATTTATTATTTTAACCTCTTTAAATGTCATCATATGATTACCGTTATACCCAAAAGAATCCTAAAAAATTTGTCCGAAGACACCATCAAAATTGTACTTGAAGGTACGCTCAAATTATACCTGAAGTTACACATTTATCATTTCTTTTAATGTGCATGGGTGCATTGCATTCACTGTCAGTACCATCTGAGGTTAATCCTGTATGACTTAATCATTTACTTATCATTTCATTTCCTTTAAATTATCTCATTTTAAAACATTCATTTTCTCTTTCCCGTACATTTTCTTTAATTCTTAAGCTACAACATGCATACAATCATTTTCCCTAGTCTCTCAATCACGTCGCCTTCTCCTTCGTGAAAGATTACAACATGCCATAGGCTCTCATTCGCGTTGCCCTCTTCACCAGAAAGCCCGCAACATGCCTTCATAGTTCCGATCTTGCGTCCTTCCGCATCTCGCGATCTTTTCAACGCTTCTTCCCGTCATGAAATCGGATCCTCGTTGACGGTCTCAAAGTTTCGAATCATATATCTCCCTCAAACAAAAACTGGGGGATGAGGCGAAGATGGATACTTGGGGTTTTCTTGGAGCGTTCTTAATTTCTTTGTGTTTTCTCTTTTAGATCTCTGCTTTTACTATTTCGTTTGGTTGGATTTCCTTA
This sequence comes from Papilionanthe hookeriana x Papilionanthe teres, assembly GCA_022702705.1. Taxonomy (NCBI): domain Eukaryota; kingdom Viridiplantae; phylum Streptophyta; class Magnoliopsida; order Asparagales; family Orchidaceae; genus Papilionanthe; species Papilionanthe hookeriana x Papilionanthe teres. Next base: position 54,801,527 of record CM040430.1, on the reverse strand, counting down.
ATCCCACAGTCTTTTTTGTTTTAATGACGACTTCCTTTAGGGATGCGGTTGCGAGTAAGTCTGTGGCCTCTGGGGATTTTATTTTCCCGGCTTATTCGCTCAAGCAAATGGTGGAAAGTAATTCAAATTGATTACTTAAGAAGGTTTCACGCAAGAACGGTAAAGCTGCGCTTTATTTTACTAAGTAAGACACAAATTCTCATGGAACCTTCAAGGTTCACTTTGGTTGGTAATTTTCCTTTGGGCACCCTAACATAGACATTATTTGGAAATTTTTTGGTGATTTACACCCTGCTGGTGGATGGAAATTGGGATGGATTGATAAAAGAAATTTGATGATTAAATTACAGCTTGAAAAGGATTATACTTTCTTATTTGCTAAGATGGTTTTAATTGTTGAGAAGTAAACTTCTTAAATGGACTCTGGATTTTAAACCCTTTGAAGAATCTCCTATTATGCTTATATGGCTTATAATTTCTGGTTTAAAACTTCAATTCTTTAATTGGAAAGTTCTTTATTCAATAGGGATATTTTTGGGAAACATTTAAAAATTGATGTTGGTTCTACAGATCTTTCTCGGCTTGATTCGGCTAGAATCTTGGTGGAGAGAGATGTCGCATTAAGTTTACCAGATTCTGTTTGGCTTGAAGATGATTATGAAGGTTATTGGCAAAAAATTGTTCAAAATTTTATTCCTCACTATTGTACTCATTGTAAAATTTTTGGTCATCTTTATGCTCATTGCATTCACGCACATCCGGAATTGAGGCAATCTAAAAATTTTCTTATACGCCGTATGGAAAAACAAATTGATCCTAAATTTAATACTCAAGATCATTTACAAATTGTTAATGACAGTGAGAAATTATCTCAGTCGTGACCGGTTAACAGGGGTATTAATCATGTTATTGATTTGAATAATGATAACATGGTTGTTGATAATACTTTGATCTCAGCTGATGAGAATATTGGCAACAAAGATAAATCCATTGTTATCTGTGCTACTGATAATTCAGATGGTTACTAATTTGAGTATGGTTAATAGACATTTTCCTGTTAATTCTTTTACTCCTTTAACTCCTAAATCTTGCCAGGATTTAATTTCTAAAGGTTATCATCCTAAGGATGACCTGAATTTAGAGAAACAATTGGTCATTCATTCAGGACATGTAATTGGGGAATCTACTGCACTTACTCGTCTTGAATTAGAAGAAGGATGGTTGTTTCAAAAGTCAGCAAAGAAAAGAAAATTCAGAGGAAGTAGAGAGCTCAGTTCTTTGAATCCTGAAGCTAATCTGTCTTCATCAACGAGGAAGGGTTTTGTAAAACCTCCTCAAAATATTCTTTCTAATTCTTCTCTTGATAATCCTGTTAATGATGCAATTTAATACTTTGTTTTGAAATATTAGAGGTATTGCTAAGACAAATGCCTCTAATCGTCTGAGGAATTTAATTCAGATACATCACCTTTCTTTTTTTTGGGATTCTTGAGCCTCTTGTTAATTCTTGCAATAATGACACTTATGTTAGAAGGATTGGTAATTTCCTATATTTTGCCAATTCTAATAACAAGATTTGGTTTATTTGAAAAAATTTTGTTTAAGTGGATATTATTATTAACCATGATCAATTGTTACATGTTCATATTAGTTTACATGATATTTCTTTTCATTTTTCTTTGATTTATGTGGGCTGTACCAAACAGGAAAGGAGGGTTTTATGGAACATGTTCAATTCCATTGGACCCTTGAATGATCCTTGGTTGGTTGGAGGGGACTTTAATATGATCTCTTCTGTCAGTGAGAAGAGAGATGGTTTACAGCCTAGTCTTCATCTGATTAATGATTTTAAGATGTTGGCATTTTTTATTTAGGTTTTATTGGTAGACTATTTACTTGGCATCGTGGGCATGTTTTTGAGCGACTTGATAGATTTGTTGTAAATTCTGTTTGGAGTAATTCTTTCAGCTTTCATGAGGTTCATCATCTGGCTTTTAATGCTTATGACCATACCCTTATTTTACTTAAGGTTAAAGAGAATTCTGGTAAGAGAATTTATCATTTTCGTTTTCTTAATATGAAGCTTCTCCATCACAATTTCTTCAGAGTGTTAAAGATAATTGGAGGATTGATAAGCTCACTGATGTGACTTATAATCCGGGCATCAAACTATGGTTGCTTCAAAAGAACTTAGCTAAGTTTCTTAGAAACTGGAATTGGCAAGTCTTTGGTAATCTTAGTAAAGTTGTGGCTGATACTGAGGAGAAGGCTAAGGAGTTGGAATTTAATTACTATCATAATAATATTAATTTTGATTTGTTCATGCAAGGTCAAAAGGATCTTACTAATGCTATTAATATGGAGGAATCCTTCTATGCTCAAAAGGCAGTTAAGAGTAATTTTTTGGATGGAGATAGAAATTCTGCCTTTTTCCATGCATGTATTAAGAATAAAAGAAGGATTAACATGATTAATATTATTAAGGACAAGAATGGTAGAACCTTGGTAAACTTGAATAATATTATTAATGATGGGGTTAATTTTTACTCTAATCTATTTTTGAATGATGGTAGTCCTTTGGAAAAGATTAACTATGATATTTATCAAAGGACTAATAATTTGAATTGCCTTGATTTCACTAATGTTCCTCCCACGGATGAGATTAAGACTGTTATTGATAGCATGGATGATGGTAAAGCTGCAGGTCCTGATAGCTTTAATGTTCTATAAAGCTAGTTGGGACGTTATTCATTTTGAACTTGTTGAGGCTATACAAGGTCTTTTTCGTGGCATGAGTTACCTAAGTATTTTAAAACTTCTAACATTGTTTTAATTCCTAAAGAGGATTTAATTTTAAAGTTGGAGCTTTATTTAATCATTTTCTTTGGGATGGTTGTGGCAAGAAGAGTTTGCATTGGAAAATTTGGGATATGCTGGGATAAGCTCTGTAAGCCTGTTAATAAGGGTGGTTTGGGCTTTCGTAAGCTTGTTGATTCTATTAAATTTAATTATATGAAACTTTGGTTTCATTTTCGTAAGAATTCTTCTCTCTAAGCTTTTTTACTTAATGCTAAATATTGTTCTAATTCTCATCCCCTTTTTGTTTCTTCTTCAAAGTCTGATTCTTTTATTTGGAAGGAAATGATTAAAGTTTCCTCCCATGTTGAGGATTTGCTTTGCTTGGTGATTTTACTTTCTAGTTTGATGATTGGCTTGGTAATGGTTCTCTTGGGGATTATTATGGTGATCCCCAGGATATTAATGTTAAAGTTAGAGATTTTTGGGTAGATTCTAATTGGAATTTACCTAAGCTTTTTAATTCTGTTAATTATAATGATGCTATCTTCATTTCTAATATTCCTATTATGACCGATAGTAAGGATGTGCCTAAGATTAAATGTAAGATTGGTGAGTCTGTTACTAAGACTTTTGCTTCTAGAGAGTAAACCGGTCAGGGGCTGGATCATTCTTGGAATTGGAACAAATGGGTTAAGCTCTCTATCTTCTTTTTTATTTGGCATATTTTTCATAATTGTATCCCCACTGATGATATTCTTAAGCTTAAGGGTTTAAGAATGGCTTCCAAGTGCTATCTGTGTCACAATGAGGAAGAATCTATTTTGTATATTTTTAGCTCGTCTTTTTACTTCTGAAATTTGGAGGAATATTTTTAATTTAGGTGGTTGACAAGATTTTTTTTGTGGTTATACTTCTATTAATGCGATTTTTGATGATTGGAAGAATAGGGGGCATGCTTTCTTAGCTATTTTGCCTTCTATTGTAACTTGGTTTATTTGGATTTCTAGAAATGCTGGGAAGCATAAGGGTGAGCTTGTTAATGTTCAACATATTTTTTTGCCAAATTTGCTCTTATATTACTAAGAGTTTATCCTTCACTACTATTAAGATTACTGGCAATAGTTATATGCATTCTATTGCAACTAATCTTGGTATTACTTTTTATAGTTTTCATAATTTATGTCATAAGATAAGGTGGATTAAACCAGCTGCTCCTTTCTTTAAGCTGAATTCGGATGGGTGTTGGAAACAAAATTCGGTTGGGATTGGGGGTGTTTGTAGTGATTGGAATGATAATGTTCTTTACTGGTTTGCTGCTCCGTCTTTGTCGAGTTCTCCTATTGTTGCTGAGGCTGATACTGTCGTTTTTGCTTTGTTAATTGCTAGGAAGATGGGTTGGTTTAATTTTATTATGGACGTTGATTCCCTTATTCTTTGAGATGTTTGCAAGTTTAAAAAGCTTTGCCATTGGAGTATTAATTTGCAGGTTAGAAGGATTCATTGCCTTGCTACTGGACTCAATATTCTTTAGTCTCATACTAGAAGAGAATGGAATCGTGTTGCTGATTGGACTGCTAAGTTGGGGTCTCTTTTACATGCTTCTTTTGTTTCTAATTGCTTACCTGAGAATTTGAAGCGTTTGGTTGTCTTTGATGTTTAGTTTTGTTGTGTTTTGTGTGTGTTGTATTTTTTTATTTTTTTGGAAGGAACCCTTTTTTATTTTCTTTTCTCATAGGGTGTATGCGTGGGACCTCTTTCCCGAGTTTGTACTGTTCTTTTGGTAGAGTAAAATAGGAGTCGTTCTGCTCTTTTACTAAAAAATAAAATAATTGTCTAAAGCATGAAAGAAATACTTTATTTAATAACTTTAAATTTAATATATATAAGAAAATAATTACATTGACTTAGAAGACATTTGAAAATGCTTTTTCCTTCACTTCACTCCACCCTAGCACTTTGACCTCTCTATTGACCTTTTAATCAATGACTTGATAAATTAAAATCACTTGATATAAAATTAATATCACATTTAATTAAACTAATCTGTATACTTAACTCATAAAATTTATAAATCTTTGCGTTGTCCTTTTTTGAAAGCCTTGATTTCACCTCTTTCTCAATTACAAGAATTTATCAAGCCTTCGTTTTCTGATTCAATTAAATCACTAGTAATACTTAATAACATATATATTAACACACATGTTTTTACTATATATAATTTATTAAATTATTTAAAATTTAAACCTTTACCTTTTAATCCTTGTTTGGTTGCCCTAGCTCAAACGCTGGCATCTGCTTCACGGAGCCCCTCCCAGCTCACGCGAAACTCGTTTCTTCGATCAAACACACTAGCTTCTCCTCTTGGCAGAGCCACTTACTTCACCGGGTTCTTCTTCCACCGCAAGCGAGCACGACGTCGCTTCTCGTTTTATATCTCGATGCAACCCAATAGGGTGGCGCACGAAGCTGCCGCTTTTTCCTACCTCTGCAAACAAGGCACTGCTCCTACTTTCACCGAACCCTTTCTTCTTCTTCAGTCTCGATTCTAACTTCACGCATGCCGCACGATAGCAATTTCGGTTTCGACAACTCCAAGCAACTCAAAACAAGCGGCAAAATTGACTCCTCTTTTCTTTGTCTAGGGCACGAAGTCGTCTTACTCTCGAAATCGGTGGCTTCCCCTCTCTTCTTTGTTTCTCCTTTTCATCCCTGCACCGAAGTTGCTCATCTTCTCCTATGGTTTCTTCTTCTCTTGTCTCCTTAGAATTCTTCTTCCTTCCTTGGCTAAGGCACAACCTCATTTCTTGATCATTCTGCTCTCCCTCTCGTTCGCTTTTTTGTTTCGAATGACAGGATGTGTGGAAGGAGTGTGAGTTAAGATTCCTGCAAGGGGGTGCAAACTTCCTAATCGACACTCATTTTATTTTACTTATTAGTATTATAATTAATTATTTATTTAATATCAGTTATTACATGTAGGATTATAAATCAAAGTTGGTCGAGGGCTAGGTTTTGTGATGGGTGTCAGGGTGAAATTTTGGTGGAGGTGGAAATATTGGATTTTAAAAATTTAAGGTCAGGGCTAGGAATTACGGTAGGAATGATTTGAGAATGGTATTTTCTTTTTTAAATTTTGGATTGGGATAAAAAGGAAAAAACTTGTCGGACGCTGATAACAAATGATTCCATTATAGGGCGTCGAGAAGGTATAAGAAAATGTAGAAAGGCTTTACAAAATTTCATGATTAGTGAGGGAATTGATGGCATTTGGAAAGGGATAGGCGTTGTTCGGCGGTTGTTGCAGATGAAAACAACAAGAATAATCTCGAATTAGTGATGTTCGGGCAACGAGGAGGTTCCCCATTTGTTCATGAGCAAGATACAGACTCACCGATTGCTAAAGGAAGAGGATAATACACTCCTTAGGGCAGAAACAAAGATTAGAATATTCAAAATACTCAAATTAAATCAAAAGTCTTAGAAAACACAAAATAACACTATATGAATAGTTCTCTACTAGAAAACCCTTATTATAATTAAAACAATATTAAAAAATATGCCTTTGTTGGCTTGACGGCAACAACTGGAAAAATCTCACTACCTCAATTACGAGATAAAAAACTCATTTTTGGGGCATCACCGGGTTGCGGAGGCCCCAGAATCCCGCTATCCTGTCATATGCGGGATTGTGAGAGCGTGGGATCCCGTGCGAGATAATCTTCTGCAGTCCACATCCCTCGCTTTGTTTGCGACTTGCATCTCTCAGCAGCGGCCCGGTCACACACCCTTCAATTTTATTGCTATTATTTACAGTTATGTCATTTATTATCGACCCTCTGCAGCTATAAGTAGATGAAGGGTATGTTTGGGGTTGTTGCAGCTTATTGAATCATCTGATGATAAACCGATTAAAAATAATCTGCTGATAAGCTAGGTGAGGTGGCTATTACAATTTATTTTTTTTTTTGAAAAGCCAGACCCCAACTAGAAAGCTACCTCCGCACCTAGACAAATGCGGTGTGAAAATGTTATTTTCGGCATTTTGAAAACGCATAAGCTGTCATAATGCAGTTTACTCAAACAGACCTAGTGCGTTTTCAAAACGCCACTGCACAAAATAAGTAACGAGCCAGAAATCTAGTAAGGCCACAAAAAAGAAAGTTTAGTTTCGTTATAATCATTCAGAAATAATTAAAACGATATTTCTATAACGTGTATTTTTTGAGGTTTTCCTCTTTTTCTTGCAGCATTTGTTTAATTTTATTCTGTTTTAGTCATCTTTTATTGTACGCTCAAACCTCACCAGCTCACACTGTCCCTGTATAGGTGTTTCGTTGCCTGCTTCACGCTTTCTGCTGTTTCTTTGAGAAATCTAATGCGGTTATACTGACATTTGTTTTAAACGTTTCCCTTTTTTCCCCCTCGTTTTCCTCAGGCAGAGTGTTATCATTATCTATTTGATGCTGCAATTAAGCTCCATCAGTTGGGAGTTGATTGGACAAGTCCTAGCCACGGTTTTATTAAAAATGACTCGTATCAGCGAGTAAGCAAAAGGAAGTTTGAAGTTTATGCAAATGCAGGACTTGCTTTTCAAGATTCCATACCATCAAGGGTAGGTTCCTTGGTTCGTTTCTAGATACACTCTTAAGATGTCATGGTTTAGAAAAAGGGCATAACCAGGATGCTATGGTTATTCTTTATGTAATGGGAACAACATATGGTGTTCTTTTATAGGAAGAAACACACTCTTTTACCCTAATTTACTTTTTTCATTGATTTTATACATAACTGAAGGGGAATTTTAATTTGCAGTATACTTATGGTATGTTGCAGAAATGCATTGTACTTGACATCGAGGGGACAACGACGCCAATATCATTCGTTACAGAAATTCTTTTTCCCTATGCTCGTGATAATGTGCGGAAGCATTTGACATCTACATATGACACCCTAGAGACCAAAGATGACATTGAACTACTGCGTGCTCAAGTAATGGCTTACTTTTTTGATATATTACTGTTCAGCTTCATCATTTTTTAAACAACCTTGTATTAGTTGCTTTGTAAATGCATATTTCTATTGCTTGTTAGATGATCATTTCTAGCCAAGTAATCACACAAAAGATGACTTTTTTGCGTTAGTTTTGTAATGTTAATTGAATAACCTTTCTATTTTTTACAATTTATGTAATTTTAATCCACAGGCTTTCACTCTGATAGCAATTTATTAATTTCATGATGTATTTATTAACTAAATTTGAATATTTTAAATTGATAAGTTTTAGCCTTTTTGTATGCTTTAAGCCTTTGCTTCTGTACATTCTTCTGTTATTTGAAATAATCTAATATTTCTGTCTTTTTGGTAATAAAATATTTTACTTAAATGCTGCCCCAGTCTTTTGAATGCATGTAAGCTACCAATTAAATCTTTTTATTCTGAATGTCTAACTGGCTAAGTGGTCAATACACTTCTTATATCTTCAGTGTCATTAATTTGTTTTTGCAATTTAATGTAATGCATTATTTAAATTTTTGTATATATATTATATTTTATTTTATCGGAAATTTGATACAGGTTCTGGATGATTTGGAGAAGGGTATTTTAGGTTGTACACCCATTCCACCTGATGATGCCGGGAAAGAAGACGTGATTGAGTCATTGGTAGTCAATGTCGAGGCTATGATTAAAGCTGATAGAAAAACCACAGCACTAAAACAGTTGCAGGTAATAATTCTACCAATCGTTACGCGGAGTGCTCATGTCCACAGTTATTGTTGTTTACTTATCATTTTCAGGGGCATATATGGAGAACTGGCTATGACAATAATGAATTGCAAGGTGTTGTTTTTGATGATGTTCCTGAAGCTCTTGAAAGATGGCATGATAGTGGCATCAAGGTATGATCAAAATTTATGTTTGTGATGTTTTACTTAGAGGCGACGCTATAGTTGTGTAGAGGACGCGGCGAGCGCGGGAGTTTCTGGGAACTCGATCTCGACGAACGAACTGACGAAGGAGGAGAAGACAGGCATCGTCGGTGCTAGCGACGATATCTCTATTGAGCTTAGAGAAGGAAGCCGTTCCATCTTCGTGTGCAGATGAATCCACGACTTAAGGGAAGCTTTGTGTGTGGGTGCTGCTGGTGCGAAGGAGAAGGTAGATTGTCGATGCGGTACCAATTTCTTCTTCTCTGGGAAGAGCCACGCGACCGAAGTCAGGAAGAAGAAGAAGAGCGGGTAGGGCATATGACAGAGGTAAGATATATCAAAATAATTTAATATTAAAACTTAATAATAACAATAATAATAATAATAATAATAATAATAAAATAATAAAATTAATAATAATAGTAATATATTTATTGAATAGCAATTTTAGCGGGATTTTATAAATAAAATACTTAAATAGTTTATTGAATTTTTTAAATTTTTATCATGTTTAGGTGTATTCTAGAAGAATCGATGCCAATAGTAAGCAGATTGTCTATCAATAAGTTGAGTATTCTTGTTCTCATATTATGGTGATATTTTACTTCTTCTAGACCAAATGTATTTATTGGTACTATCATTAGCTATATTGAAATTACTGCAACTCATGATTTTGGATTCTATTGAATCTTTGTTCATACTGTAGGAAGGATATGTGTGCACATCAGCATTGAATGGTTTGACTGTTGTACAAATGAGAAATGAATATTTTTTTATTAAAAAGTGATCTTTTTGTTGGTTTTTTGTATGTGCGTGATTAATTATGATTGAGTCACCCCTTAATGGAACTAGTGGTGGAATATTAAGGTACCCGTGTATGTAAATGAAAAAGGATATTGATGTTGAAGTACCTTAAGTGGTATAAATTTTTAAACGGTGCTCCTGTGACGGTTGTATAGATATGAAATGATATTGATCTCTTGGAATAACATGTTAAATATTTATATTGATTTATAAAGAAATTATATGACATGCATATTACTTTTTTTTATATTGTTGTAATTTAGGAGTATGGATATTCACTGACTTGTTCTGCTTATTATTATTTCTAAAATAACTGTTCACGTTTATTAAGCAATTAACGATGAACATTGACGTTTATAGAAGACCCGGGCAACCAATAATGATGTAACTTTAAATATAGTGCTTTAAATTAATTTTATTAGTGACTCTTTTACTTGTTAATAGCTAGGCTAGAAAAAAAATATGAAAAATATTAACTTCTCACAGTCTGACCGTCTGTACCCGCTTTGGTTTATTCTAAGCCCTGGGTCGGGTTGTGACAGGAGAAGGAAGAGAAAATGAACCGAACATTGCGGGAGAGGAAGTGAGTGGAGGTCAGAAAATCGAAGAGGTAAATTTGCTTATTGTCGGCACTATTTTGGGTGTGGAGTTGCCCGTTGGAAGCTGTCGGTCGCCGGAATCGGAATCCCGTCGCCCGCTTCGGAAGGACATTTTAATTTACATATATATATATATATATATATATATATATATATATATATATATATATATATATAATTTTAGAAAAATATGAAATCAAACTGACCTCATATTTTTCATAGTTTAAATGAAAGAGCACTATACCTCAAGACCTGTATCTATCCCGAAAGATAAACACAAAATTTGAGGGTGAGACTCGATCAAATAAACTAAGAAATATATGACGTTTGTTTGGTATGCGAAACTATTTTATTTGCGGACAAGTTACCCTATTTAATACAAAGGATTAAATAGTGTTTATATTAAGTTGAGTTCGGAAAAGCTTCCTATAAAGGCAAACCCCTATAGTTAATTACATCTTAAATGACCGAAGTCACTTAAGAAAACTCTCGATAAAAAATCAGAAAATATTATCTTCAAGGAAGTCAAAAGGATATGACTTTTCAACTAAATCGCACAAAGAGATGTGAAAAGGGATTGGCTCAAATTTGAAACATTTATTGTAGAATCCAAAGGAGGAAGAATTAGGTGATGTCATAGATCCTGAATAGAATCTCGGTGACTTTCCAAGCAATCCTATGGTTTGGCTTAAATTTAGAGAAGAAATTATTTTAAATGTTTTATCTTGCCAATTTTTATTAATTAAGGCTCACATTTGTATGAAACGATCACACAAATAACCTGGAAGATGTGAGGATTTAGGTCGTGACGAACGACAACCTCGGAATCCTAAGACGAGTTAGGGCTTATATTATGACAACGAGATTATACGAAAGACTCACGGAGAAGTTGAGGATTTATGTCGCATTAGATAAACAACCTCGAAATCTTATGGATCATTGTTTAACTACTAAGGAATGGTTTAGCTGGTGTAGACATGTTTTGCTGTTGAAGATGGCCGTGCTGCCCACAATGCTAGCTCCAAGCTCCTTGTCGTGACGAGTTTAAGTTTTCTAGGGTGTCAGGTTATGATGTCAAATCAGACGGCCCTATGGTTGTAGTTCTCTAAATACCCTATGAAAGTATGTTGAAAGTTGTACAGCGTAATAGCAGGATGTATAGCATAGAAAAAACAGTAGAGTATGCAGTAAAGAGTATAGTACAACATGCTATATAAGAAAAGAAAAGTAGCAGGTACAACAGGAAAGTAACATGCTATAAATATAAAACGAACCTGTATACCTGGGAGATCCGCTATTTTCTTAGATGTAGCAGACTGAAATGCATCATATAAATGAAAACAAAGCAAAAAAAGAAATGTCGTCCAGAAAGCTCGAGATAGAACGGTGAATGACCCACGGTGGAAAAACTCGAGAATAACAGCAAAAAAACAAATGATAACTCAAAGAAAGTCATTGAAAACACGGGAAGATCCCGGAAAAATACCACGAGTGATTTACCAAAATCATACGAAAAATCCAAAGAAAACCGCAAGCACTCGGGTCAGGGCTACGCTCAGAAGCTATAGGTTTGTACTCGAGGGACGTCGAAGGCTACCATCGGTCACCCGGATGTATAGAGTCGGCCACTCAATTAGAAGGGTGTCCTACTAAACCTAACTTAGGAGAGTGTTCCTTAGCCCGGTACTAGTAATCAACAAGTGGACAACCATATTATAATATATATTTAAAATTTATATTTTGGCATGCATGTGAATTTCAGACATAAAAAGAATTTTGCTTGTATCAACTTTACAACGTACAATGCCCATGTGGAACTAGTCCACTAACACACCTATTGGGGGTCCGACCCCACACAAAAATCAAAAAGTCTTTAATGGCCTTCTGAACCTCTATGTTCAACGGTGATTGAACAAACGATCCTGAAGTTCAAAAGAGTTACCGTGCTCACCCAAGAAATAAATGAGTGGATCATGTCAACGGAAGAAGGGTAATGCGTCCATAAGGGACATGAACACATTACCAATGTATGAAGATAAGATTCCTTGATTTAAATGGAGAGAAAAGCAAGTCCCCAGCAGAGTCGCCAGAAGCTGTCGGCATTATTTTGGATTTTCATCATAAAATTTATAGACAGCTAGTGTCGACCTGCTAATGAGAAATGAATTGAGGTATGTTTATAAATTTCCAGGATAAAATTGTTTTAATTGAGAAAGATTGTAATAGTTCGCGTTTCAGTTATGGAGGAGAGGAAATGATGAATCGGGATTAGAAACAAGGAAACCGAGGAAGAGGGATTGAGGAGTCGTGAACCAAACGGGGTAGGGAGAGGAAATGAACCGAACATAGCGGGAGAGGAAGTGAGTGGAGGTTAGGAAGTTGGAGAGGCAAATTGGCCTATTTATGTTGCAGACCGACTTTCCTGGGAGTCGAGTGGCATGTGAAAGAGAGGATGACATGAGAATTATGACAAGCGGCATCTTTGTCGAGCGATGGAGGAGGCTACTTCCTAACGAGCAAAGAGGAAGAAGAAATTGTCGTGTCAAGACGCTCACGCAACGTCGTCGAGCTTTATGCGGGAGGGAGTCAAAGCCGAGCCTCGTCCGTAGGAAGTTCGTCGTGTGCAGAGAGAAGAAGAGTTCATGTGGGTTAGGGCTCGACTAGGAGGATTTATATGGTTAAGATATTTAATAAGAAATTTATAATTATAATATATATATATATTGCTAGAAGGGTAATCTGGTTTGATAACAGAGCAATGAAGATTTTAAAATGATCGGTGGATTTTGATCCACAGACGGAACCACCAATCATTGCGGTTTGGATTCGCCTCTCTGGCCTGAAATTTTATTATTTTTCTAAAGAAATGTTGTACTCTATTGTCTCAGCTTATGGTAAGCCACTCAAAACGGACATTTCTACTTTTTTTAATCTTTCCCGTCCATCTGAAGCCAAAGTACTTATTGAAAGAGACATCACTTCAATCGCTTATAGGGAAATTTGGTTAGACACACAACACCATGAATATTGGCAAAAGATAGTGATTGAGTCTTTCCCTTTGTATTGTTCGAACTGTCGTATGTTTGGCCACGCTAGTTCCCAATTTCACCATCTACACCCCCAACTCAAACCAAAGAAGCAAAGTGCTCTGCCAGAGGCTGTGATTCCCTCTCCTCCTGATCTGCTCCAAGTTATTGACACTATTGATCATCAAAAGGATACCCCTGAAGTTTCCACTATCATCGCAGACAATATGTCAACCATTCAACCTCCACACAATGTTGTAGTTTCCCCGTCTTTGGATTCGTGGGGGCGAGGGAGACATTTCAAACTTCACCTACCATTGAATCTATCATTGATGTTACATGTGACAATGTTTCTACTGCTTCTCTACTTCCTCATCAGGTCGAGCAAGAGGTTAATGTTACTCAGACACATGGGGTTCATGATGTCAGAACAACCTACACCTGTCTGGCCACCGTTGGACCAATCCACTGATCAGATGAATCAGTCATCGAATGAGGAATGACAGGTTTACACATCCAATAGGAAGAAGAAGAATGAAGACCTACTTGAGCTCAGGAATCTGATGGATGATACTTTGGTTACTTCGGGTAATAGTATGCACATCACCAATTTGTTAGTCGACTCCCTTCCGAGAACTAGAGGCAGGACTAAATTGAGACGTCCCTAACCTTTTGCGTGCGTTGATGGTTTTGGTTTTTTGATCTTATATGTATATTTTCTTTTTTTGGGATTTTGTGTGTGTTGTTCTTTTAGTCCCATTCATACAACCTATGTTTATCTTTTCCTCTTTAATCTATTAGCCCTTGGGCTTTTTCTAATATATATATATATATATATATATATATATATATATATATATATATATCTCCGCAAGGAGAGGAGGTGCGCTCTTAGTGCCGCAGCTTATCACTAATGTCTCTCATCTCGGCTCAGAAGTGACTATTGAGAGAGATGAACTAAAGTTCCTAATACACAACTAGGTGACATAAATGCTACCCAACACTCAGAAACCGTCGAAGATGAAGAAGAAGAAGATGAGACCGAAGAAGAAGAAGAACAAGACAAAGAAGAAGAACGACAATGGCAAGTTTACATTTCCCGGAGAAAGAGAAAGATAGGGGGTACCTCTAAGTTTCAAGGTTTAATTGACGATACTTTGGCTCCCCTTGGAATGCGTCGAAGCACTTAAAAATTTACTCACTCAAACCGCTCCACGTCCTAGCGGAGGAAGGCTCTGACGTCTTTAGCTACTCTACTTGTGAAAGTAGAGGACTTACATTTCCACTTTTCTTTCTAATACCTTTGTATGTTTTTCTGTTTCGCACCCTCGTTTCGCAGTGCCTATGTTTTTTCGTTTTTTGTGCTCTTGGGAGATGCCCTGGCTACGGGGTTTTCCCCATAACTCTCGTATCAGTGCTTTATTTTAATGAATCTGGCCAATCGGGCTTTTGTAATATATATATATATATATATATATATATATATATATATATATATATATATATATATATATATATATCTTCTAGCTCGTTGGTGGTTTCGCCTCACGCAAAACCCTAGCGCGGTCGTTTTCTTTCTTCTTTGTCGTCGTTGATTGTCGAGCAGAGCGTCTTCGTCGTCTTCGGTGGAGGAGCTTGCTCTGTAGGTTAATCGAACTCGCCTGCCGGCTCGTCGATCTGTTGCTTTCGACCGTTCGCTACGGTCATCTTCTTCAAACTCGCCTGTCGGCTTCGTTCCTGCTGTGCTGCTCGACTGCTGCTCGCGGGCCAGTTCATCGATCTGCTGCGTTCTACCGTTCGCTCTGATCGGCCTCATGCCGCTCGACTCGCTCGACCGCCGCGCAGGTCGAGCCGCTCGACTGCTGCTTGCGGCCTCTTCATCCTGCAGGTTCGACAACTCGGCTGTTGGCTCTGGTCTGGAGCTTCCGTCATCGCGGCGCTCCGGTGCTCCTTTGCTGGCTGACGCGGGTCTGCTTGCCGCTCTGCCCGACGATCCTTCTCTCGACTTGCAGGCCGCCTCCTTGACTTCAACGACAGTGAGTCTCCTCTTCTTCTGGTTTTTGCTCTGCTGTCTTCATGGCAGCTATCTCCTCTATCCCCGTTAATGTACAGAGTTATGCACAACGGGCTAAGTCTACTTATGCTGGAGTTGTGGGCAGGGACAACACCTCCCACAAAAATCTTGATCATCTTTTTTTTTTCCACAAGCTTTTCATGATGCTGCGGTTGGAAAATTGGAGTGCCTTTTTATTAGGACGATAGGAGAAAAGGATGAGAAACCTACTGTTATCATCACTACCCTAGAAATGAAGGCTCTCAATGATGCAGTTAAGTTCACATTAATTGGGAAATTCCAATTTGGTCATCCCAAGATGGATTTTGTTAGAAAGTTTTTTTGAGGATCCGAGTCTCATCGAGAATTGAAGTTGAGATCATTGGAAGACAGACATTTACTTATTAGACTACGTAACAAAGAAGATTATGCAAGAATATTTACTCAACAATCTTTTTTGGTAGTTGGCACTCCTATGAAGATTATCAAATGGACTCCTGATTTCGACCCATCTAAGGAACCTCCTATCGTTCCTATGAGGTTGAAGCTTCCTGGACTTTCCTTTCAGTTGTACCACTGACAGGCTTTGTACAACATCAGCCAAGTTCTTGGTACGCCTCTCAGAGTTGATTCATCTACTTTTGATCGGGCTCGCGCACTGGCGCCGTGGTTCAAGTGGAGAGGATATCACTCTTCTAGATGTTGATCGAATTTGGATCACGGATGATTGAGGATGAGTTTTGCGTGCGTCATGGTGGAGAACGCACTCTTTATCACAAGATCGTAAAATGTTTGGGCACATCATGGATACTTGTTATAGACTGCATCCTCCCTCAAGAAAAAGGGCTTTTGGGCCTTCTATATATGTTGTTGGGATTTCCCAACAAAGAGTTGATGCCACCCCTGTTCGAGAGAAAAGGCAGAAGATTCGATGTCGATAACGATTTCAACGCGCTTAAACTCCGGCTGACAGCGCGTTGTGGAGACTTCTCCGTGGCAAGTCAAATGACCAACACAGCTGTTACTGAACAAGCTGGAAGTGTGACCCTTCCTCCTGTGGTGCAAACCGCCCCGGTGGCTACTATAGCTGTCGAGTCTGACCGATACATTAAAAAATTTAGCAGAAAAAGAAGAAACTCCCAAGTTATACCCATTACTGCACCCACCGTTATGAATCAGCAGGATTAGTCAACAAAAAAGGAAGAAGCAGAAGAAGGAGATGTAGAAGAAGAGGAAGATGAAGAAGATTGGCAAGTTTACACTTCTCGATGGAAGAAGCCTGGGGATACACTTCTACTTGATGATACCTTGATTACTCGTGGAAACGGAGCAGCACTGAAGAGATTACTTTACGGATCACCAAGAAACACAGCGAGAGTACTGCCTTCGCGCTCTCGTTCTTAGACATTGTTATTGTTCTTTTTCTGTTTTGATCTTTGATCCTTTTGTTAGCATTGTATCGTAGGGGTAGGGCTTCATTTATTGTGCCCTTTTCTCAAGCTTCTGTAACTGTTTTATTTTAATAAAATAGACCCTTGGGCTTTAAAAATAAAATACATATATATATAGATTTATAATTAGGTTATCATCAAATAAATATGAAACTTTAATACTTAAATAATGTAACGTTAATAATTTAATTAAAATAATAAATTAATTAAATTTAATACCTATATTTTATTGTAGGCTTAGATTTTAAAAGGTCGAGGCTAAAATCGAATTGACGGCTCATACCTTTTTACTATAGTAATATTTTGATTCTTCTTGGTGAAATGCATTTATTGTTACTATTATAGTAGTGTGAGAACACTAAGGTATACGTGCATGTATATTAAAAAAGATAGTGACATTGTTGTGTCTTAATTGACATAATTTTTTGATGGTGCTTCTGTAACGGTTGTATAGACATGAAATGATATTGATATGTTGTTGATATAATAAGGCTTTCTGAATAACATAAAATCTTTAACTGTTTAACTAGCATGTATGTTGCTTTTTTTTCTCTTGTATTATTATAGTTTATGAGTATAAGTATTCACTAGCTTGTTTAGCTCACTAATGAATTATATCCATGAGTAGAAAAACAAATGATAACTTTGTTATTAGAAATATTATTGTTTGAAATATTAAGATTATATCCCAGTTTTGTTAGAAGGCTCAAGATATAATTATTGGAAGGCTTAAGATATAATTATAGAGCAGCAGTCAGGCCACAACCATTTGTAACCAGTTGCAATAATGACCTCTAAAATTTGAACTAATGTCATTGGCACACAGTCACATTACCTTATACAACCATTTGTAACCAGTTGCAATAATGACCTCTAAAATTTGAACTAATGTCATTGGCACACAGTCACATTACCTTATTGACGGTACCTATGTACAACAGTGGTGGCATGGGCATTGCCATTTAGATTCTTCAAAATGAGTAAAAAGCTTAAAACGTAAATCTCGTATTTGATTGAAATATGGCAGTAGGATAATATGTGGGGAATTTGTCAGTACATCTTGCTAGTACCCATTCTAAAGTGAGTCCAACCATACACATTTAGTATATAAGATAAAAACATTCGTCTCGATAAAAGCTTTAACAGCAAAAGGCTTAGATAACAATTCAGTGGAAGCAACTAATTGGAGTGAAAGCCTCCAAATCTTCACAAGAGAATGACATGATTGATAAATCCTATAGCTCAACCCCAATTGAAAATTCCACTATGCATCTTTTGTCGACAAACTCATTTTTTTTCAATCAAATTAGAGAGTATGACTGGGATTGTTTTTGTTTAGAATGACTTAATTTATTTATCATTTCCATAGATATCACATTTTTACAACCATCTTCATCTATGATGGGATTGCACACCTTCCCCTTTACAGTACAATGGATATGTAGATATCATGCCTAAGCCACTGTTGATACCTCTTAGGCTTGGTCCGAAGAACTTGTCGAACAAAATGCATCTCACTGTCATTTGTAGTAGCTATTACTAATCTCCATTCTCCTCTATGTCTTCACCCTAGGCCTCCTCCACTACACTTCCTGGCTTGAAAAATTTTGGGATATCGGTCTAATTAGTCCTCCTTTCCTTCATAGTAATTTTTTTTCATGAGTGATAGGTCTGGGTACTTTCAGTGTGTTCTTGCTACTTGATTTGAAGGTTGAATTCAGTTTGAAGGCGGTGTGAAAATGATGATGCGGTGTTCTCTTCCACTTCTAGGTCTAAAGTCTTGACATTTTGTAAAGTTCAATAGGTCTTTAACTGTGCCACATTACCAATAGATATCTCAATCTCTCAAGATATTGGTCTATGGTGTTATCCTCTACTAGTTCAAAGTTCAACATAAGCTGCGAACTTGTACTCTACTAAATGATTTTGCTATAAGTGACGAAGCCTCAAGAATATGCCTTGTTTGTAATGTATTGGTAGATATTTGCGCTACATCTTTTTTATCTTGGACCAAGTTATGATTTTGCTTTTCCCTCTTGCTGGTGTAGACGTTTCAAATTGTCACCATGAAGTTGCACTTTTCCTTATCTTGATGGTGGCTAGCTTTACCCCTCTGTCAGGTGGAACATGCTTGTATTTAATGACCCGTTCCACTATCTGGAGCCACGAATTTGTCCGGATTCATGCGACTGTCAAAATTCGGTAGATCAACCTTTACTCCAAAATTAACCTCTCTCCTCCTATACTCAATGGCTAATTGACGTGGCATCGACTCTTCGTCACTTGAAGCTTGGTAGTAAAAGTCTTTTTCAACCTTCATCTGGGTGGTCACCGTTGTTGCTGTGCGTGACTTTCTGATGTTGTCTTTTTTCAAAATCAATGAGACTGTATTGCAATTGAAGGATTTGCCTTTGCATGTCCTCCATAATAATTTTCTGAGCGTCTGGTTGAGTGTTTCTACTTGGCAGCACAACATTAACTTGGCTCTAATACTAGACACTTTTCTTGGGCTTCTAGAAGGTGTGTTAAAGCACAAAAAGGCATCAGGGAAGTTGTAAGATTAATTACCTGAGTTGGAGGATAGATGGCAACTGATAATCTGTGTGACTGGTAAAATCAATCGGAAGGAAAAAGAAGCAATTTTGTGCTGTAAACAGCAGATGACGGTGGTTTCGACAGCTGTCCGGCTGAAAAACAATGGACAAACAGCGAATGGTAAGGTGCGGACGGCGAGGGGGATCCATCAATTGTTCCTAGGCAAGCTACAAATACACCACTTGTGAAGGAAAAAGGCACAACACTGTGGAGAGCGTAAATCAGAGACATCTCTCACAATTCATTAATCAGAAAATTAAAAATCCAAGCAACCCAATTTGCATATACGAAAGTCTCCTAATGTAAAATAGGCTAATTAGAAAATAAGAAAAAAGGAAAGACTAAAAAGGAAAGAAACAAAGGAAGGAAAATAGCTGAAGTAAAGGAAAGAAATAAAAAAAGAAGAAAAAACGTGCTAGACTCCCGCGATCGCTTGGGCCGATACCTCAGTTTCACAGTATCATGGGAAACCCTGCATCCCTCGTCACATATATTCTTGGAGTTTTGTTTAAAATTTCTTGATTATTAGTTTAGTTTCTTATTTCTGGATGAAAAATCGTTCCTTTGGGCTGCTTCAACATAAATTACTAACCATAAGGCTGAAACAACTATTCCTCTTTGGCTACTTCAGTGTTGCTTGAAGCTGTCAACCTTTTTTTCTTGAGCCGCTGTTGTTGCAGCTCTTGAAGCTTTTTCTTTTGTTCAAATCCTATCATGTTTATTTAGTTACTTGACACTATATTACTAGTGCACTGTCTACGTCCACTAATGCTGCTTGGTTTTAATTTTTCTTTATGTGCTTTAATATGTTATCCTACCTACCAAAAATCAGATCAAGCTGTATGTTGACTAAAAATAACAATTTTTTTATTCAGATTTACATATATTCAAGTGGGAGTAGAGAGGCTCAGAAGCTTATCTTCAGAAATACAGTACACGGGGACTTGAGAAAGTATTTATGCGGTTATTTTGACACTACAGTCGGGTATGTTTTCCATAAGAAGTTATATTTTCAGTTAGATCGCTTGTTGATTTGATTCTGTGTTTAAACTTGTTACCATTACTATTTGTATGGTACTTTTTCAAGCTAACGATTTTTCTTCTCTCATCTTTAGGAACAAACGAGATGCAAAAAGCTACTGTGAGATATGTCAATCTGTGGGAGTAGATAAGCCATCAGAAATCTTATTTATAACGGATGTTTATCAAGAAGCTGTTGCTGCGAAGGCTGCAGGTAAGTTCTGTTTCATGTCTTGTCTGTGTGAAAATTTTCTTGTAAACCTTTTGGTTGTAGATAATTAGTGATAGAATATTTATATTATATCAAATTTATTATTTTACATTCAATATTTATTTAAGCATGAATTTATATTTTAATTCTTATCATTCTGTGTATTATTATTATTATTAATGTTGATACTATTTTCATTTCATCCTTTAATGCACGAAATTTCCTTCACACTTGACAATATTCAAGCTATTCACCTTAGGTGAATCCTCTTTACCTAACCCACAGTGAAGGCTCCCTGGGTTTTAGGTGCACACCTTAGGTGAAGCCCCCTCTATCTAATCCACAGCGTAGGCTCCCTGGATTTTAGATGTACACCTTATGTGAGAGTTCACCCACATAATCTTTATTGTAAGCTTCCTAGACCTTAGGGGCATACCCTAGGTGAGAGCCCATTTACCCAATCTTCGAATGCACAGTAAAACTAGACACTTGACTCTAATTCACTAATTGATTAAGACATTAGACACGGGGACGCACCGAGACGTGGTTCACACTTCCCTAATTAAATCAACTGTGGAATTCCCTAAAATGACTTAACTAATAATGAAATCCAATACACCGGGATTTGAGCTTGAACATTACACTCAAATCCTCATGGTAATTGGGGATATTTTTTATGTCACATATGGATCATCGGACCAGTGTGAGTCTGAGGTCTAGGTGGCGAGGGCGATGATAATAATGCTAATGTGTGCTAAACGAGGAATACGATGGATAATTAGAATAGTATCTCCTACCTCAAGGACCCTTAATAAGGGAGAGGAAAAGACCGATGATACTATTCGCCGACTCTTGGTGAGATCGTTTCTCCCGACAATCTTAGGTCGTCAGTAGTCCTAGCACGATTAGGGTGACTAGCTTGTGGACTCTATTATTTTACAAAAGTACTTACAAAAAAAAAATCTCTTTTGCTTGTTAACAAAAATTTTACATAAAAAAAAAACTTAAACAATAACTTTTGCATAAAAACCAAAGAATTCTTCTAATAAAACCTATAAAGGTCCATGGTTAGTCACTCGAATTGAGGTTAAGGACTGTCCTCCGTAGATCGTCGGGTCGGTAACTCTTGTTCAAGGTCGGTAGCACACAGCCCAGCTCTGAGCCCCCTGCCTTTACTGACGTCTCACACTTAGTTCCGATTTTTCCATACGTGACTACAAGTTTTATTTGTGATTTCTAGGACTCGTTTTTTTTTACTTACGCGCTAGGTTTTCTCTTTTTTATTTAATTTGCCTGCAAGTTTATTTAAATTTCCTGCGAATGATATCATGCTTGCAATTCAAATCAGTAGCAAGTAGTAGACATACTCGTCACGCTCGTTACAGCTATATTTATCGCAATTTACTTTTCAAGTATCTTTTATATACCTGCAATCTGTCTATTCTGTATACAAAACCTGAACTGAAACTGAAACCAAAACAAAAAGAACAAAATAAAATCAAATTTTGACACCAAAACATTAGAACGCATTTGAAAAAACTATTTGAACCTTAAACATTAGGGCTGCTACTTCAACAAGAAGCTTGGAACTGGCTCAGTGGACGACATGACGAGGAGCTTGGATCGAGCAACAAGAAGAACTTCTTCAACAATCTCGTTCCTAGTATAATTAAACAACAAACCTATAGGACTTCGAGGTAACTCGCCCAGCCCGACATAAATCCTCACTTTCCCTTTAGGCGTCTGTGTAACCTTGTTGCGCAACGGTAGTTCTAACTCACTTTAGTGTTCCGAGGTTGTTGTACCGGTAAGACGTAAACCCTCATATCTCCGCGTGCTATTTACGCATAATCGCATTATGCAAGTCGTAAGTCCCAAATAATAAAATCGAGTAGTGATTAAACACTTAATTAATATCGTCTCCAAAATGTAGCCACACCATGAGATAGCCATGTAGTCATCGATGTCTACTCTGACAATGACATCCCCTACTTTTCCTTCCTTTAGACTCCTGGAAATAACTGTTCTCATTTGAGCCACTCCCAGTTGTTTTTCCACGTCTTACCGTGAATACCTAAACCATTGAATTCTTGAAGACAGAACTACCGATCATTATCGAGAGTTTTTTCTAGCGACATCACCATTCTGGATGTAATTAACTATAAAGCGCTCACTTCTATAAGGAACTTTGAACCCGGATAAAATAAACCCTACATATTCTTTTTATGATAGTAGGTGAACTTGTCGGTCACACATAAAAGTTCGCAGACCAAACGAATGTCACGAGTCCCTTAGTTCGTATGATTGGGTCTATCGTCGCAGGATACATTAATCTTTCAAAAAAGTGTATAATTTGTGGCATCGGGCACGATTATGTAAACTACTGGACAAATGAGATCCAGACGGTCTCATCAGAGAAGAAAAAGCCACGATGAGAAGTATCATTCAAATACATAACAATACGTCGAACTGTAGTTAAATGAAGATGTGTAGGTGCCTGCATAAATTGACTGACTTGTTACACAACAAATGAAATATCAAGACGTGTGATGGTTAGATAGTTGAGACTCCCAACAAGTTGTCGATAAAAAAATGAATCACATAGAAAGTCATCATCATTCCGTTGATATTTAACATTCACTTCCAAAGGAGTATCAACACGACCCCTCTTGGAACCCAGCTAAAACAATGATGAGTTCCTTAGTATATTTATGTTGATGAAGAAAAATACCAGTGGGAGAAGAGTGAACATCAAGACTTAAAAAATGAGTTAAAGACCTCAAATTCTTCATATGGAAAGAACCCTGAAGAGGCTTTTGTAACTGAGACATTTATTGAGTATCAGATCATGTGATGATAATATCATCAACATAGACTAATAACAACACAATTCTCTTATTAGTCTTGCAAAGAAATAATGAAGAAACATACTGACTTTGAATAAAAGAGAAACTAAGAAGAGTATTGCAAAATTTTTCAAACCAGACCAGTGGAGCCTGTTTCAAACCTTAGAGAGGCTGTTTGAGCTTACAAACATCATGTGAGGGTGTAGAAAACTAGCCTGAAGGAGGAGTCATATAGATATCTTCCTTGAGATCCCTATGTAAAATGCATTCTTAACATCTATTTGTCGGAAGAACCAGCCTTTAGATACAACATTAGATAGAACAAGTCGGACAGTTGTTATTTTAGCCACAAGTGTGAATGTCTCTTCATAATTAATCCCATATTCCTGTCGATTGCCAAGATCTATGAATCTTGCCTTATATCTGTCAAAGGAGCTATCAGATCAGAGCTTAAGAGAATAAACCCATTTACAATCACTGAGTTTAACACCTGCAAGACTTGGAACAATATCCCAAGTGTGATTTTCTTGAAGTGCCTGAAGTTCCTCTTACATAGCTTTTATCTAACAAGTTTGTTTAGCAACAGATATTAAGATGTAGGAATTGTAGTAATAGTTAAAATTGCATAATAACCATATCTGTTCAGAGGACAAATATGCCGAGTTGATCATCAAAGAATCATTAGAGCATTTTCAGGAGCAGAGTTGGGAAGGACTGGAGATGAAGGGGTCAGGCGTCGTGTGTAGAAAATTTCAGGTCTAAATCATTTATCAAAACAAGAATCATCACAGTGAGGGAGTATAACAGAGTAAGATGTCGAAAGATGATCCTGAAAGTAGTATTCATGTTCAAAAAAATCACATCCCGAGAGATACGCCATCGATTATTAATCGACTAATAACATACGACCTTTTTGATTAGAACTGTAACCCTTAAAGGCAAATCAAACAGACTGTGTTGCCAACTTATGACTTTCATGGGCAGGTAAATGAATAAAATAAACACATCTGAAAGTATGTAGCATATGATAATTAGGATGCTTACAAAAAATTTGATAAAAGGGAGAATTAAACTTCAATTGTTGGGATGGTAAGCTTTTAATTAGATAAATTGCACTAGATAAAGTTTTTGCCGAAAACTTTGCTGGAATAGAAAATTCTAACAATAATGTGCATACCATATCCAACAGATGATTTTTCCGTCTTGCAATTCCATTATACTGAGCTGTATAAGGATATGAACGTTGTGAGACAACACCCTTGCTATGGAAAAATGATTGAAACTCATGAGACATGTATTCGCCACTATTGTTAGTCCGTAGGGTTTTAATACAAGTGGAGAACTGATTGTCAATATATATCACATAGGTTTGAAAAACGGTAAATACTTTTGCTTTGGAATGCAACAAAATAGATTCATGTGAATCTGTGGTGATCGTCAATAAATGTCACAAAATATTTATATTAAGCATGTAAAATAACCAGTGTAATTCCCTAAATATCAATATGAATAGTGTCAAATATTTATTAGCACGACTGCCTAAAATAGGAAAAGATAATGTCTTACTTTTATCCAGTCTATAAGAAGAATAGTCCACTAATAAGCTTTTATCTGTGGGATCAAAACACCACTTTGCAACAAATGATTCAAAACAATATTATTTGGATTACCTAATCGTCTATGCCAGATGCCAACTTTATTTTCAATAACTTGAGAAGCTAATGACAAAGTCTGAGGGACGGTAAGTTGTAATGAAAATAACTTGCCCGCTTTAGGCCCCTTCTCTATCACCTTCCCTGACATCTGATCCCGCACAATACAACAATCACGAGAAAAGTATACGTTATAATTATTATCCACCATTTGACCAACGAAAAGTAAGTTCGTAGATAATTTAAGAGAACCATGTCATGTTAGAAAGAGGAGCTAATATCACCGTTGCAATCAGAATATTATTTTAATCAGCACCCTAAATATGCTGAGTACCAGTATGTGGGCGTTGATTGTGCAATGAATCAGATGTGCCAGTCATATGATTGGTGGCGCCAGAGTCAACAAACCAAGGAGAATGAACAAAATTAATAGCCTTACCTTTCCCTTGAAGACCAAGAACAGAAAAGACAGATATAATCATCTGTTGAACCATATCTGGTATGAGAACAGATTGATTATTGCCGGCAACTGTGGATGTCAAATCAAGATTGTGAGAGTCGGATATCGCAGTATGAAGAACTTGTGATTTGCGATTTTGAGGCCGTGTAGGACACTTCTTAATAATATGTCTGTTTTTCTTGCAATAATCTGAAAACTTCTTACTACATTAGCGAGCAATGTGACCATATTCTTTACAGCTGTAACACTACTTTGTTTCCTTCCCTCAGGTCTGAGCAGCATATGCAACATTAACTATTTTTGATGATCCACCAGCTGTACTGATTGCGGCTTGTGTCGTCAATCTTTATTCTTCGTGTAGTAATTCACTAAAACATACATTCAAATAAGAAATTGGATCTCAATTCAACAACCCAGCCCGGCAGTTTCAAATTCAGGTCCGAGATTCATCAAAATTTGATCGCCACGACTCTTCATGATTAGCCTGAAGACTAGCTAAGTTCTCCTTTGACACCTTAGCATAGATAATTCCAGAATATTCGCTCCATAAATTTAGAAAGCCTGAATAATATTATTCAATTGAGAGATTCCCTTGATTAACATTCAGCACCATAGAGCATTGCAGATCTCACCACTATCTTACAAAATTTTATTTTCAGTTTAAGCGGTACTTTTTTATCACACAAAAGGCCTGAAGCATTCCTCCACTTCAATCAACCATCTTGAATTCTTACTATTAACATCCCCATCTATATCACCACCGCTTTGAAAGTCGTCCTTCTTTTAAAATAAAAAAATATATATATAGAAATTTTACATAAATACACCTTGTCGGCTGCCCTTTACCTGGCCACCTTGCTTGCCGGTCCGTCGCCCACGGCTGGCCACCTCCTCCTTTGGCCGAACATCCACTGGCCGGCCGCCTTGCCACTCCAGCCGGCCACCTTGACCGGTTTTCTCTTAAAATAAAATATATATAAATATTTACATAAATAGCACCCGAAATCTTGTCGGCTACCCTTTGGCCGACTAACTCGCCCTCCAGCTGGCAACCCATTGACTGGCCACCTCTCCCTCTAGCCGGCCGACTAAACCTTAAAAAAATCGAAAATCTACATAAATGCCACCTCTCAATTAAACAATAGGTTTATTTTGCCGGCCAAAGCTGGCCGCCCACCATGCTTGCTAGCTAGCTGCCCAGTAGCTACCCAACTCCTCCGACAAGACATAAGGCTAGAAGGACAAAAGCAAAGTGAGGAAAGGACTCTCCTCATACTTCAAATGCTCGAAGGTCACGTACAAAAAAAAAAAAGAAAGGGATAAATATTTTCTTATTCCACTTCATTTACTTGTTATTCATGAAGAAAAAAAAGGAATAAAATAAAATAAAATAAAATAGAAGAGTGGAGATAAAGTAAATACAAATAAAAAGGAAAGATTATAAACTAATGCCTCTCCTCTTAGAGAGCATTTAGATCAATCTATCTCTAGACCTCCCCTCCAAGACGAGCCAACTCACTCTCTTGACTTGAGCCTCTCCTCTGGGAGAACATTCCGAAAAATAAGATCACTCTTAACTTCTCTTCCGGGACAAGCATCCCCTCTTAGCAAATTCCCTCTAAGACGAGCCAACTAACAAATTCCCTCTTAGCTTCTCTTCCGGGACAAGCATTTCAAAGCTCTCGCTCTTAGCTTGAGCCTCTCCTCCTAGACGAGCATTCCAAGGATCTCTCTCTTGACTTGAGTCTCCATCGGAATGAGCAAACAAAGCTTCTTCTCTCCCTCAAGAAGCTCAAGTTGGAACAAGCTATGGAGGTGATTTCCTACTCAGAAGCAACAAGATCCGTAAGGGGTACAACACAAATCACGCCACTAGCAAGCCTCAGCGGCTACCCCCGCGAAGGCAGCGACAATACTGCCTAAGACTTGGTGTAAGGTGAGGCCTGTCGGAGCGATGTCCCGACAAGATTTGAAAGATGGTTAAGGAGTGATCTTGAGTTATGAGACTTTTCCTTTCTAAGAATCTAAAAAGAAAAACTTGATTTTATTCTGTAAACTTGAACATACTCTCCCAAGAGTTTTGAGACTGGCTGTTCCACCTCCAAGAAATTGGAATTCGGAATCTTTATATTATGAATAGCCAAAAAAAATGCCACCTCGCCGTGATTAAAGTTAGAACGCAAAACTCACATGATGGTCCATATCTCATTTATGTTGGTAGAGAGGCTAATTTTTATGTTCATTTACGACATAGCTACCTGCTTTCATACCATTTTTTCTTTGAAGGACTTTAGTTTTTACGCTCCATAAAAAAAAATTCTCTAGTGGCTCACTAAAAACCTCCCGCTTATCCCGACCAGATTGCTTCACCGTCCGGATTCTCCCTAAAATTGATTCGTCTCTTGATTTTGGATATTAAAATATGTCAGCGGCATTTAGTGAAATATTAAAATCTAACTCATTTGTAAACACACCACCTTCCTACTTAGAATCATTAAAACTTAAACCGAATGTTAAAGATTTGAAAAAAAATTATAATTATATTTTCGGCTTTCTTCAACAAGTCGATTATGCTCTTTAAATAAAAAATTTAAGTGCATTTAAACGTAATTATTACCTTATAAAGATGTAATTTAAATGAAAACTTACCGCATCATTACAATCCAACAAGATAATTAAGGGGTCATAAAGCGGAACAATAGGCCAAATGCCCATATGCCTGAGCATCTGAAACCCTGTACATAGTTTCTGTTTTTGTACGTTATGCCTGCACATAAGAAATTGTGAAGTGCAATCAATCAAATAGCCAAATAGTTATGTAAATATACAAATATATATATGACATATACAACTAATTTTAATATTTATTATGTGATTTGATTGAATCACCGGTTCAACTCAGGCCACATCAGCCCCGCCGCGCCACCCACTGGTCGGCCTCCTCGAAAGCAAGGAAGATTCACATACACACCACTCATCGATTTACGAAAATTTTACAAACTATACAAAGCACCTAAGGAGAATCTGCGTAGATCCATACATTAATCTTAAAAGCAAAAATTTGAAATCCTTTATTGAATTTTGTTTTCTAAATCTAATCAAGTTTAATGTAGCTAAAATTTAATTTTTTCCTGTTTTGAAGAAAAAACAACCCACAACGACGCCAAGACCGTTCGATCGGTTGAAGCCATGAATAAATAACCGACAACGACGCAAAAAAAGTCCAATCGGCTGAAGACATGAAACACACTGACAACAATGCCAAAATCGTTCGCCCGAACCTTT
This sequence comes from Papilionanthe hookeriana x Papilionanthe teres, assembly GCA_022702705.1. Taxonomy (NCBI): domain Eukaryota; kingdom Viridiplantae; phylum Streptophyta; class Magnoliopsida; order Asparagales; family Orchidaceae; genus Papilionanthe; species Papilionanthe hookeriana x Papilionanthe teres. The sequence continues at coordinate 54,772,799 of CM040430.1, read as the reverse complement.
ACTGACCTACTTTTTCTATCCAAAAAATTTAAAAAACAAGCTTGATTATGTTCTCTAAAGATCTAAACACTAGCAGATGATTTTTTTCTTAAAAGACTTGTTCACTAAAAGATAGCAAGAAAACTTTTTAAAATTTAATGCTTATGGAATAATATTTTCGAGAGTAATGAGTTTTCAATTATTTTCGCAACTACACCATCAAGAAGTGAAAAATAAGGGGGCTTCATGTATAGTCCAAAAATACCTCGTCGAGCTGGAAGGATCGCTATCGAAGACGCGCCAACAACCACAAACCCATTGGTGGGCCACCTTCCTCTTCGACCGGCCATCCTTTGGCTGGCTGCCTCACTGCTTCGGCCAGCCATATCTTAAAATTGAAAAAATAGATATATTTTACATAAATACCACCTGCTAACATCTAGTCAGCTACTTTGCCCGCCGACTGGCTGCCCATTGGCCGGTCACCTCCCACTCCGGTTGGCCATCCACTGGTTGGCCACTACGCCGCTTCTGCTGACCTCCATGGTCGACCATCTCTTAAAATAAAAAAATATATAAAGAGATTTACATAAACAACACCCCAAATCTTGCCAGCCACCCTTTGGCCAGCCACCTTTCCCACCGGTCGTTCGCCTATTGCTGTAATAATGGAAAAGGGATTTATATTTCTTAGTGCTTGTTCTCCATTGTACAAAGAATGGTGGAATAGAGAAAGTAAATTATGAGCATAAATTAAGCCTAGGCATCAACATATGGAATCAACGTTAATTACACCATATCAGGGCAGTTAATGCTATTGATCCATATCAGGGCAATTAATGTCATTGATTTATTTCCGGTAATCATGTTCCCTTAAGCTCATGAAGGTATGGTAGATATCAGCTTGAGTTTACTCAGTAGATCTTGAAACCGCGTGGGAGAATGAGTTTTGGTGAAGATATCAGCTGCTTGGTTATTAGAGGAGACAAGAATTAAAAGTATGGTGTCCTGAGTAACATGATGACGAATAAAGTAACAATCAATTTCAATATGTTTAGTACGCTCATGAAAAACATCATTATGAGAGATCTGTATAAAGACTTCTATTATCACAATTAAGCATAGTAGCACAAGATTGTTGGACACCCATATCAAATAACAATCTGTTTAGCTAAAGTAAGTAAGATGTGGCATCAGCTAAAGCACAATACTCAGATTTTGTGCTAGAATGAGCAACTGTTTGTTTTTGGTTGCGCCAAGAGATAAGAGAATCTCATAAGAAGAAGCAATAACCAGTGGTAGAACGACGATCTGTGGGATCACCAGCCCATTCAACATCAGAGTAGCCAGATAACACCAAAGAGAAGTGAGCAGAAAAATGTAGATCATGAAAAAGTGTGCCTTTAATATACCGAGGTATCCAAAGAACTGCAGAAAAATGTAATGAGCGAGGGGCAGACATGAACTGACTGACTAAATGAACAACATATAAAATATCAAGTCGACTAACAATGAGATAAACAAGACTTCCCACAAGTTGTCGATATAGAGTAGGATCATCAAGAGGAGTGTCATCGAGAGGATTAAGTTTGCAATTGAGTTCCAAGAGGGTTGATATAGTTTTACCGTCAGTAATGCCCGCTTGGGAAAGTAGATCAGATGCATATTTAGCTTGAGAAAGATAATAACTTTCAGAATTATGAGAAACTTTAAGCCCCAAAAAATAACTAAGAATGTCAAGGTCTTTTATTTGACTGAGAAAATGTTGTAATTCTGAGATACCAGTCAGATATGTCATTACCTGTTATTATCATATCTTCAACATAAAGTAGTTGAAGTACAATACCATGGTCAATTCGATGAACGAACAGTGTTGAATCATGTGGACTAGAGATAAAGCCAAGTTTGGCAAGAGTAGAACTAAATTTGACAAACTAGGCTCGAGGAACTTGTTTTAATCCATACAAGGCTCGTTGAAGCTTGCAGATTTTATGAGGAGCATGATAACCAAGGGGATGATGCATATACACCTCTTCTGACAAGTCCCCGTGGAGGAAAGCTTTTTTGACATCCATCTGGTGAAACTTCCATTTATGAAATGCAGCAATAGCTAATAGACTACAGACTGATGTTAATCGAGCAACCGAAGCAAAAGTTTTTTTATAATATATCCCATATTCTTGCGTTTAACCTTTGGCTACTAAGCGAGCTTTGTTGCGCTCAATGGACCCATCAGAACGAGTCTTGATTTTATAAATCCATTTACAGCCAATAGGGGACTTATGAGGAGGAAGATTGACTAAGTCCCAAGTATGAGTATTCTCCAAGAACTGAAGTTCTTCTGACATAGCTTGCTACAAAAGAGGTTTAGTACTTGCCTCATGATAAGAGCGTGGCTCATGAAGGGTTACAATAGCAGAATAATAATGGAAATCAGTAAGGGAACGAGAAGTTTCTCTTACCCAGGTAGAACGGCAAAGAGTGGTGTCAAGGTTAGTTGGAGGTGTAGGTGCGGGATCAGCAGCTGGAGCAAAATCAATAGGAGTAGGTGTGGAAGGCCTAATATAAAGTGTATTAGAATTCCCTGTGTCAGGATTTGGAAATAACTCAGTTGAGGAGTCAGTGCGAAACATAGTCAATGTTGGCAGGGTGGTGGAATTTAAAAAGGGATGAGAATATGTTATTTTCCCAGAAGGTAAATGCATACTTTATTTGTAATAGGATCCCAACAACGATACTCGTTGTGTTCAATTCCATACAAAAAAAAAACAGCATAAACACGCACGTGGTGCTAATTTCGTACATTCATGGGGTTGTAAAAAAACAAAACAGGCACAACCAAATGGTTTAAGTAAGGAATAGTCAGGAGGCTTCCCAAACAAATTTTCAAATGGGGATAAATTTTGGAGAACTAAGGTAGAGACTCGATTAATTATTTAGACTATGTAAGAGATGCTTCACCCCAAAATTTTTCTGGACAAGAGGCAGAAAGAAGAAGAGCACAAATAGAATCAAGAATCTGATGATGTTTTCGTTCAGCTCGTCCAATTTGTTGGGAAGCATGATGACAAGAGCGTTGAACCAAGGTACCTTGTTGTCTGAGAAATTGGATTAAGGAAGAATCCCGATATTCCATAGCGTTGTCTGTTCGGAGAATTTTAATATACAAGAGAATTGATTTTTTATCATATTAGCAAATGAAGTGTAAATTTTTAGCAATTCAGATCGATTTCTCAAAAAATAGATCCACGTAAAAGGAGAATAATCATCAACAAATAACACAAAATAATGAAAGTCATTTATTGAAAGAATAGGGGCAGGATCCCAGATCTCTGAATGAATTAAGCCAAAAGAACTCTCTGAAATTGAATTACTAAGATTAAACGACAATGCTGGTTGCTTTGCAAGTTGACACTATAAACAATTAAATGACTCAAACTTTGTAGATCGTAACAAGCCACGTGAAAGTAATGGTTGAATTTTACTTGCTGAGGCATGAAAATGTCATTGGTGAATAGAAGAGTTGGTAGTTGGTAGTTGTAGCAGCAGACATAAATTTCAGGGGAAGATGCAGAGAGACAAGCTCCAATAATCGACCCACCCTGCGATTCGTCCCAATAATCTGTCCCGATTGTGGATCATGTACTTGACAACATGAAGGGGAAAAGTTAACATTTAGCCCTTGTTCACATAACTGACCAATAGAAATAAGATTGAGTGCTATGTTAGGGATAGTAGGTTTCAGGAAGACTAAGATTGGAGGTGGATGCATGACCAGTGTGAGTGATATTCATTTTGGTACCATTGGCAGTGTGGATCGGTGGTAAGAAAGAAATCGGTAATGTGGTAGATAACAGTTTAACATTGTTATACATATGGTTACAACAGACGGAGACAAAGAGCCAATGAGGGTTACCTGGTGTGACAAACATGTTCGTAGATGAATTGGAAGGGATAACCTGTTTGAATTGTGCTTCAATATCACTCATAGTGATAGTAGTAGAACAGTCAGTGGTAGCAGCAGAGATAGAAGTAACGCCAGGCTTCGAGACGGTCTTGGGTTTAAAGACCCAACTTTTTGGTCGTGGAGGACGACTCGGGCAATTCTCAAGAATACGACCACGAGCATGACAATATTTGCATTCTACAGTCAGACAATTAACAAAAACATGACTAGTTTGTTTGCAATTCTTGCATGTGTTGTTATCAGATTTCTGATATGAGGGACGAGTAGTTGCAAGTGTAATCATAGAATTTGAGTTCTTGTCAAGATTGAGGCAAGTTTCTTCGAAAATGAGTTCTTGTACAACCATATCCAATGTAGGAAGAGGATGTCGGTGCGGGAGAGAGGTTCGAACAACTTCATATTCAGGTCGGAGAGCTATGAGAATTTAAGTAAGATGTAGATGATCTTCACTTACTTTCGCCTGAGATAATTTTTCCAAATCGATTGAACTTGACCAAGAAAATCATTCACAGATTGACCAGATTCTTATTTCAGATTATGAAACGTAGTCCACAACTGAAAGTAATAAGCAACTCCAGTGGTCCAATATCTATTGGCCAATAACTCCCAAATTTCTTTTGCAGTTTCATAATCAACAAATTATATGTGAATTGATGGAGTAGAGGTGTTACGAAACTAAGTAATAATTTATTGTTTTTGCTATCCCAACCTTCAAGTCGGTCAGCAAATTTGTCATCAGTTTCATTTTGCTGTTTGGTTGACTTATTGATATCTCCAATAACAATACGCCAAAGTTTGAGACCGATCAAAAAACTTTTCATTCGTTGGACTCACAGATTATAGTTTGAATCAGTCAAGACTGTTGCAATAGGATTTACAATATCTGATTTCTCCATTAAGAAGTGGAGGTGACAAAATAAAGCTTCCACGAATAGACAAGAGGCTGAAGACGATGCCAAAATTCTAGGTCAGAGAATCGCACAAAAAAGAAAAAGATGGGAGATATATTGGGGCAATTAATGTCATTGGTGAATAGAAGAGTTAGTAGCTGTAACAGCAGACAGAATTTTCAGGGGAAGATGCAGAGAGACAAGCTCAAATAATCGACCCAATCTCCGACCCGTCCCAAGAATCTGTCTCGATTGTGGATCATGTACTTGACAATGTGAGGTGGAAAAGTTAAAATCTAGCCCTTGTTCACATAACTGACCAACAGATGTAAGATTGAGGGCTATGTTAGGGATACAGTAGGTTTCAGGAAAACTAAGATTAAAGGTAGATGCATGAACAAAGGTGAGTGATATTTTTTGCTACCATTGGTAGCGTGGATCGGTGGTAATCAAGAAATCGGCGATGTGGTTGTTGGCGTTGTTTTGGGTGTGGAGTGCCCGTAGGAAGCTGTCGGTCGCCGGAATCGAAATCCCGTAGCCCGCTTCGGAAGGACGCTTTAATTAATATATATATATATATATAATTTTTAGAAAAATATGAAATCAACCGACTCATATTTTTCATGCTTAAATGAAAGAACGCTACACTCAAGTCGCGTATTTATCCCGAAAGATAAATACAAGAATTGAGTAGTGAGGCTCGATCAAATAAACTAAGAAATATATGATGTCCGTTTGGCTCGCGTAAACCATTTTATTTTGTCGATAGTTCTCTATTTAATATAATGAATTAAATAAGCGCTTATTTTAAACCTGTTCTGAACGTTTCCTATAGCGGCAAGCTCTTATGCGTTAATTACATCTTAAATAACCGATGTCACTTAAGAAAACTCTCGATAAAATCAGTAAATATTATCTTCAAGGAGGTCAAAATGATGAGACTTTTCAACGTAATCTGACAAAGAGGTGTGAAAGTGATCGGCTCAAATTTGGAACATTTTATCGTAGGATCCAAAGGAGGAAGAACTAGGTGATGTCATAGATCCGAGGCGAACCTCGCGACTTCCTAGCTATCCTATGGTTCGGTTTCGATTTAGGGAAAATATTATTTAAGCGTTTCATCCTCGCCAATTTTATTTAATTAGGATTACATTCTGTGCGAAACGATCACACGAATAACTTGAAGATATGTATGATTTTGGTCGTAACGAACGACAACCTCGTAATCCTAAAACGAGTCGAGCTTATATCGTACAACTGTAGCCTATACAGTGCCCAAAAAGAAGTTGAGGATTTATGTCGCGCTAGGCGAACAACCTCGAAATCCTATGGATTGTTGTTTAACTAAGAAATGGTTTAATTGGTGAAGACATGTTTTGCTGTTGAAGATGGTCGTGCTGCCCACCGCTAACTCCAAGCTCTTTGCCGTGAAGAAGTTAAATTTTCTAAGGTGGCAAGTCACAATATCAAATCAGGTGGCTTTATGGTTGAGTTCTCCTAGACATCTTATGCAAGTATGCTTAAACGTCAGACAAGCAGATAGCGAGCAGATAGACATGTGAAAATAGTAAACATGCAGCAGTAGCACAGGTACAACGTACTAAACAAGAAAGCATGCAAGAAGTAGTGATCTAAAAATAACACGCTGTAAATATAAACAAACCTGTATACCTGGGAGATCCGTTATTTTCCTAAATGCAGCAGGCTGGAGTGTGTCACACAAGTGAAAGCCAGGCAGAAACATCGTCTAGAAAACCCAAAAAAGGACGGCGAATGACTCAAGGTAGAAAACTCGGAGAATTCAAACGATATTTCGGGGCTTGGCTCATAGTTCGCAGAAGATCGTTCGAGGGTCGTCGGGCGCTACACTGGCCACCCGAGCGTATAGAGCTCCGCCACTCGCCTAAGGGGTGTCATACTAAACCTAACTCGTGAGGCGTTCCTTAACCCAAAACTGATAATCGACAGTTGGACAACCGCATTTTATAATACGGTTTTAAAATTTATGTTTTTAGCATACGCACGTGAATTTCGGCATATAAAAGAGAGCTTTATGTCGACGTTTTGGCCGTAATTTAAAATATGTTTGTTGTAGAACGTAAGTATCATATTCTAATCAAATTTCTTCAAAATTAGTGATTGTCCACGAGTCGATCATTTCGTCGTATAGTAAGTCACTAAGCAAACCAAAGAAAGATGAGTGCTCCGCTAAATTTTATTGGCGGCGAATGATACCGTTATCCTACGGTTCACCGAGGCCCTGGAACAAGTCCTGGTGTCGTAGGATGGGATATCATTCTACTCTACCACCGGTGTGCCTTTATCATCATCACCGTCACTGCCTCAAAACAAAAACAAAACCAATTCCGAGTAAAGCGGGGAAAACACGTAAATCAATGAAAAGGGGAAGGAAAGGAGATTAACCCACCTCCAAATCCGAGAACCAAAACCGAAGGAGAGTTATCTAAAACGCCCCTAAAACAGGTAAAAGCAAATCCCAAGATCCTTGAATCAATCCAGAGGATATCATTTTCTCACTGGGGTATAATTGGATCGACCCAAAGAGGGTGTCCCTCCCATAAAAAGAATAAAATCTGGAAATCTTTTAAAACCTCGTAAATCAAGCGGGAAAGAAATGACTCGGGGAAACCCACTACTAACATCTCCTAACCCGTGCTAAAATCCAGATTTCCCAACTCCCAATTCAATTGATAGCCTTTAAAACATAGATCTCCCAATAAGATCACACAAAGGCTTATAGCCAAGGCAACAGTAACAGGAAGGTCATCTCAATTACAAAGCTTTCAATACATAAGAAAGTGGATAGACAAGCTTCTCTAACAATCCAAATTAACTCCAATTTCATCAAATAAAGCATGGTAAGACTATTCCAAATATGGTGCTCAATTTATCTCCCATAAGCAAACCAAAGGGAGCTCCAAATCATCACAAACAATTCACGGGTAAGGGTAGCAAGGGGTAAGACCACCATGCCACAAACCACCACGTTAAGGCTCACTGCCAAGGTATAAACATAAAGTACAAAAGGAGGGGGCTGCTCCAAATATAGCATTTAACGCATAAGAAAGTGAATGGGTAAACTCTCACAAGTCTTCCAAACTAGCTCCAATTCCACCAAGTAAAATGTAGGGAGGATGCCCCAAATCCAATCATTAATCATCTCATTCCATAAGCAAGCCAACACAAGGCATAAACCCGAGCCACCATGAGGCAAGAAACGAGCCGACACCAAGCTACAACCCACCCAAGACAAAGCCAAAGCAGGGAACGATATCACAAGGGCAAAACCGGGCCGTTGCAAGCCCAACACGAGCCATAGCAAGGCTGGGAACAAGCTCAAGGTCAGGCTACAACAGGGGCCAACAAATGGCTCTCGGCCAAGGCACAAACAGAAAAGGACAAACCCACGGCCAGGGCTGCAACAGAGGTGAAGGTTTGCAGCCAAGGCATAAAAAAAGGCCCACACTAACACTTCCAAATCAAGCCAACATTAAGATTTCCAAACTCCCAATTTGATTCATAACTTAACATGTCACAAGAGTATAAACTCCTCCAACAAATCCAATTAGAGGCTCTCGGCTGAGGCGTAAAAGGGGAAACAATCCCAAAGATAAGATTTATAAAAGGATCGTCACAAAGCCGTAGCTACAGCTCAACACAAAGACACTACAGAAAACCACTATAGGAGTGAAACCAAGCCAACACTGTGCTCAAACCCAAGCCAAGTATGATGCTGAAATCGAACCCGACACAAAGCTAAGGAAAGGAGATCTCAATAAGGCTAAAACCGAGCCATATATGAAGCATAAAACCAAGCCATGGAAACATCTTTTAAAGTATTAAAATGGGAATAAGTATAATACATCAAAGCAGGCTCTCACGTAGGGGCTAGGACAAGCCAACCAAGCCTCCAAGTGAAGCTAAAAACAAAAAAACAAAAAAAAACAAATCTTTTGAAGCTAGATATAAATTAAACGAGTAAAGCATAAATTCAACATGAAACCAAAGCTCAAGCTTCCATAAAGGCAATACCCAAACTCCATTAAAACAAGCCTTCTAAAGGCACCATAAAGCCAAATCAAATCAAACATGAAGCTAAAACAAATACTTCCATGTTTTTAACATATCAAAATACAAGGCCCCCATGTATCTTAAACAAAGAAAAGAGCATATTTAAGCCTTCCTCTAACTTAACCCTTCCAAGCATGAAATAATCTTTCAACAAATGATTAAATAGGAGAGCACTTTATGAAGGGCCAAACCAAGCTATCAAATAAAGTTACAATGCCTTCCAAACCAATTAGGATCTTTATAACATGCATCTTATCGAGACAAAGCTACGAGGAGCAAGAAATGAGCTCCATATGCATATTAAAAAGCTAAATAATTCCTTCCATAACTCATGCCAAACCAAAGTAAGCAAAGAAACATCCTAATATCCATCTCGACATGCTTGCAAACGAGACCAACCCTTGCCTCAAACTCATGCTTTTAATACATCAAAAGTAAAGGACTAGCACTTGCTTTAAACAAGAACACACATAGGATCTTCTTCCCAACACTTCTAGCATGCACTTTTCTTTTTAAAGAATGAAGCTTAAAGCATTTAAACCCTATTCTTCCATATGCTAGCAAGAGAGGCTAATTTTGCCCCAAAATTACATTTTTATCAATCTCAACTTGCTTTAAATAAGAGAAAAGAGGAGCTGATGCCATGCTATACTTCCACCATATTAAGCAAATAGAACAAGAGGAGGAACTAGTATCATGCCATGCCTCCACTTCTACACATGCTTCAAGTAATAAAACACCCCTCAAACCTTTATATAAAAAATATACTGGTATGCCACTAAAGAGGGGAACGAGAAACCACTATTTAAGCAAGTAAACAAAGTTTTCCACGGCACATAAATGCTTAGCCGAAACCACAAACAGGGAAGATCAAGGCAATGCAAGATAAGTGATAGCCCTCCCTGGCCAAACCGAGAATAAGACAAGGGGTAGAGAGAAGTTACCAGACAACAGGAAGCACACAAAAGGAATAGCAAGCTCAGGTAGCAATCCAACAGCACTTCCCATTCTCTAAGAAGGAATTTGGCCAGCCTTAAATTCACCCCAAAATGGGGTATTTATAGACAGAGGAGGAGAAGAAGTGCCGCTCCATACCTGTGGAGTCAAGTAGGCACAGGGAAGGTACGAGAGAATGGATAAAAATGCCGCAAGGAGGATCTGGCCACTACGCGCACGCGGGAGAAGCCGTCAGGGATAACGCTCTGTGCGTGAATGTCGCGCAGATACGATATGGCGCGATCGAGTGCGGCTCTGAGGAGAAACGGCCGCAAAGGTGACCTGTTCAAGTGCGGGAGAAGGTTCGAACGAAACTCCCATCGTGCGAGTGGGAGAGGGCGAATGCCGATCCAACGGGAGAAAGGATTTAGGGCTGAAGCTTTTAATTTATAAATATGTAAATATTATTATTATCATAATTACATTTTAAGCCCTAATTCACAACTTTCGCCCCGACAGACTATCGTCGCAAAATTAACGTCAATTTTAGGTAAAATCGACGTTCCGGACGCACCGGCGCGGTCCGTTTCGTCATCCGAGGTCGTCTGGGCAACCTCGTCGACGATCAAGTCAAAATCGTATCGAAATTTGGTCTCGTCACAAATTTTGACTCGAGTTCGATCGATCGAATCATGGCAGTGCATGAAGACGTGTACGATGTCATCCTAACGCCCGCATGTCCCATATGACCAATTAACTCCCGACGTCAATTTCGACCGGCTACAAACTAACGGAGACGGAATCTCGTACAGATTTCAAAGAGTAACGAAGTTGTTTCCGTACACTCTAAAACGAGGTGGGTCCCATCACTAAGAATCTAGGATCGCTCTGGTAAGCTCCCGAGGCTGAATCCTAAATCTAGGAGGAATACTAAACTCGACAAAAGATGAGGCCAACAAACGAACTCCATCAGTGTGCAGGTGCCGGGCGAGCACACCGCGCGTATTGACGTTGACCGACAAAATCAACAAAACCAACACACTCAGAACAAATCAAAGAAAGAGTGACAAGGGTTTCCGCTGGGGAATGTAAGGTAACTCTTCGAAGTCGAAGATTCCAAAACTCTCACTGGAAAGAACAAGCGGATATTCGATCGAAATCGAGGAGTAGAAACTCGCCTGGGATCGGAGAGTGAAATTGGAGTTATCAAATTTCAGATGTGTTATTGAGAATGGAAATAATATCAGGTATTGATCCCGAGGTGTGGATCGAAGTATAGGTAAAATTTGTAGTGAAAGGAAGAGAAATGATGCCCTATTCCATTTAAGGGGGTCTTATACCGCTCTCGAAAGATTGGGATAGGATGCCTTGAATTAATCAAAGGGCTTATTCCCTCAACCTCAGAAATATCGTTTGAAAGATTGTAATAGAATGGGCTCCTAAAGCAACGCGGAATCAGACATAATATCCTCATCCTCTAGAATATCGTAGGATTTAATTTGAAAGATTGTGATAGGGGAAGGTCTTAAAGCAACGCGGTATTGAATGTAAAATTCTCAACCTCTAGAATATCGCGAGAAAGATATGCGAATCATCGCAGAAACAACGCCAGCATCTGAGCACGCATCCTCCACCTCTAAAATATCATGAGAGCCATTACAAAGCAATGCAGTATCAGATGCTGAGATCCTCCACCTCTAAAATATCGTGTGAAAGTATAGTGTGAATCATTGCTAAGCAATGCAGATCGGATATGAAATCCTCATCCTCTAAAATATCGTGAGAGCTTATCAAGAAGTAACGCTAGACTGGATGACCGAGATTCTCGACCTCTAAAATATCATGTGAAAGTATAATGTGAATCATTGCTAAGCAATGCCGATCGGATATGGAATCCTAATCTCTACAATATCATGAGAATCATCGACAGTTAACGCAGATCTGGACGCCGAGATCCTCCACCACTAAAATATCTGAGCATCATCGCAAAGTAATGCGCGATCTGATGCCGGATCCTCCACTCGTAAAATATATCGTGAGATCATTGCAGAAGAATGCGAGATTATATACCGGATCCTCTACCTCTAAAATATATATAGCGAGATTATCATGAAGAACGCGCAGATCTGATACTGTGATCCTCAACCTCCAAAACATGAATGATAACATCAGAAAATAGTCGCATCTGACGCCGAGATCCTCTACCTCTAAAATATCATGGAGATCATCAAGGCAATGCAGATCGGATACCTGGATCCTCAACCTCTAAAATATGAAGTGAGTAACATCGTAGAAGAATGCGCAGACGGATGCCTGAGATCCTCTACCTCTAAAATATCGTAGAGATCATCACGGGTTAACGTCAGTATCTGATACCTGGATCCTCAACCTCTAAAATATATATAAGGAGATTATTTCAAAGAATGCTAGATGTGGATATCGGATCCTCAACCTCTAAAATATAGATGAGAACATCAGCAAAGCAACGCCAGATCGGATGTTGAGATCCTTTACCTCTAAAATATATAAGGAGATCATCAGAAAGAATGCCAGACGGAGCACGGATCCTCAACCTCTAAAATATATATAAGGAGATCATCATGCTGAACACAGGATCGATAACGGGATCCCCAACCTCTAAAATATAGGGATGAACATTACAAAGCAACGCAAGACGGATGCCAGATCCTCTACCTCTAAAATATCGTAGAGATCATCACGAAGAATGCGCAGATCGGACACTCGGATCCTCAACATCTAAAATATGTAATGGAGAACATCGCAAAGCAATGCGCATCGATGCCGAGATCCTCTACCTCTAAAATATCGTAGGAGATCATCGCGAATGAATGCGGTATCTGAGCACGGGATCCTCAAAATATAGTGAGAACATCAGAAAGAACGCCAGTATCGTGATGTCGAGATCCTCTACCTCTAAAATATATCGCGAGAACATTGCAGTAGCAATGCGGTATCGGATACTCGGATCCCTCTACCTCTACAATATCGTTAGAGATCATTGCGTAAGAATGCGAGATCGATGTCGGGATCCTCCACCGTAGAATATATCGTGAGATTCTTAGAAAGAATGCGAGATCTGATACAGGTGATCCCCTACCTCTAAAATATATCGTGAGAACATCGCAAATAAACGCGGTATCGAACACCTGGATCCCTCTACCTCTAAAATATAAGTGCGAACTATCATGCTAAGAATGCAGTATCGGATCCTGGATTCTCTACACTCTAAAATATATCGTAGATCATTGCGTAGCAATGCGGTATCGGATGCCGAGATCCTCTACCTCTAAATTTTATAAGGAGAACATCAGAAGCAACGAGCGTATCTATGCCGGGATCCTCTACCTCTACAATACTGGAAAGAAAGGATCGCGATAAAGAGGAAATCCTAAAAGCAATGCTGAATTGGATGTAAAATCCTAATCCCCTAAAATATGATTTGAAAGATTTTCGTCAAAGCGAAATGAATTTAAGCTGAGAATATGAGGATGCTTCATATCCCACTCAAAGAGTTGATCAAAGGATCTTTGCTTGGAAAGGATGTGATTCCACGCCAACAGAACCAATCGAAACTCGCGCTTCGTGTCAATAGAATCGACTGATCTTTTTCAAACGACATGAGAGAATTAATGGATATCAATCACAGATGATCTGGAGAATTCGGATTTGAATTCGATATTTGAATCTCGGAGAAATTCGTGAAATTATGCAAGGTAAAAGTTCTGTCAAGAGTTCGTGAAGAGATTTTTAAAAAAAGAATTTTTTCGCGTAATTTTTTTGAATGTCGACTTTTATTTAGTTGTATTTTTTTGTGATTTGGACTCGCTTTTGCACAAGGCGACATACGAGCCTAAGAACGAGTCTTGTCTTCGAAACACAAGGCACAACTGGCTTGCAAGATCGTCCACCGACTAAAGACTAAATCATGAAAATAACTCACTCTTTAAGCGCGCTTATCTGAATTATATTCTTTCAAGTTCCTATAAAGACAGTGTTATCTCTAAGGATGCCACATATTGAGTGGCTGTAATTTCACGGGCTTGTTGTGTAGAAGTCATCATTCGATCCGTCATGGTGTTCCGTAGAGGTTGTTTAAGTCTGTCTTCGAGAAATCTTTCCGACGCTCTTCGAGCCAAGTTCGAGTCAGATTACTTCGGACATCGAAAGATACGACTTTAGTGTCGAACTTCCATTAACCGCTAATATCATCATCATTCCTTTAATTCTTTCTTTTCCTGTCCTAGTGCATTTCGAACTTCCTCATGCGATCAAAATATTTTTCATCGTCCAAAGATATTTCCGAGCCAATTAACGACCGACCAAAAGCGCATAAAATCACTCGACTCTCTCCAAAGATAATATCTGAGGAAATTTCTTAAGCGTCGTCTTTCAAGTTTCATTAATCTGGGAAGATAAGACACCAATTTTTTATTATACGCTTTCGTCAAGCTTCTTCTCGTGAAAGATTCTTTCTTCTTTTTTTCTTTTTTATCGAGCTTTTCGCTCTCTTTTTTATCAGGATTACTATATTTGATGGTAGCACATGTTAAAGATTTTGAACGTCTCGACGGACACCAATTTTTCGATGTGCGCTCACCCCCAAGCTTTCTCCTCGTAACACTTCTTTTTTTTATGCTCTCGTTTTCTCGAGAATCGTCAGTATTTTGTAAGCGCATATTTCGTTAAAGATTCAATGTCAAAACTCCCCAATTAATAATTCCGAAATGTCCCTCAATACGAATCCCGAGATATTATAATTTTTCGAAAGTCCTGACTCATACCATACATAGCAGAAAATTAAAGGCTCGTGATATCCCGAGCCAATTACTCGTATTTCAAGACACTGTTTCATTTTCGAGATCCACTTGGACCCAGCATTTAATTCCTTAAAGAAAACAGCTCAGTTATTAAGGCATTAATTTCATTCTTTCTGAAGTCGTAGTCTTAGCAAAATATCCAAGTTTGAGCTTTCCAAATATTGAACAATTATGAACAAAAACAAACTTCTTGTCTTTCATTCATTGCGACAAAAGGGATGTTACAGATTAATACTGATCATGCTAAGCAACAAAAGTAGTATAATAGTAGCCAAGAGGCATTTCATTCATTGGCAGTTGCATAGGAATCAATTGAAGCAAACAAATCACCGAAATCATACTGATAGAACCTCTTTAAGTTCTTTTCAAATATTCATCTAGGATTGTTACGCTTCCACTTCAAGTGCTCCTCGAGCCGCTTCGAAACCGCAACACTCCTCTATGGCACGGGCAATATCTCGAATGTCCTTTGCTCGTCGACCTCGTCAAGCTTCTTCGGCCAGTGCAACCTCGAACTCGGGATTCTCGATCGACCGGCGGAACATCTTTTTCGCCGGCTTCATCATTAAAAGAGTATATTCCATGTGGCATAGCTGAAATTTGTCTTTTGTATGTCCGATAAGGTTTCGCCGAGATGATTATCGAATATTCCGATGAGGACGTCGGAAGGCTTATGTCGAGGTTGTTCGGCCCGTATTGTTGTACTGCCGACCGTAATCGTTCCATATTTCCTTTCATCTCGTCTTCGTCGTCTTCGGACTCCTCGACCTTCTCGTAAGAATCCATATGCTTCGACTTCTTCGCGATTGTCGGCTTTGCCGAGTAACTTCTCGAAAGACTCGATGGTGAGTCCTCGAGCATGAAAGCTATCGGTCCACTGGATGCTTTTGAGAAAGATCTCAATCGCATAATGTCCTCAGAACTGGCGGCTCACACTTCATGCTAAGCGTTTCTCCACCTCAAGATATAATCCACTAAAGCCTCATTAGAGCTGTCTTTCTATCACGAGATCTCCAATGGAAACATGATGTTGTGGTCCGGCAAATCTCTTCACGAACAACTGCTCTAAGTCGAAGAATGTCTTCACTGATCCATTGGACAATTCGGCATACCAATCAAACGCTATTCCTGACAAACTGCTGACAAACTGACGGCAAAGCAATGCTTCGTTACCTCCGACAGTTGCCACAACCGACTCGAAACGTGCTACGTGCTATCCTCGGATTTCAGCCCCGTCAAATATCTTAAAGTCGGGTGACACAAAACCTCTAGGGTAGGGTACGACATCGAATTCTTTCGGGTAGGGTCTACCCTTTAAAATCAATGCACCACTCTTATACTGGGCTATGGCCTCCCGAACTTGTTCGACCATTTGTTTAAATTCATTTTTTGGTATGGCGCTCTGAGCAGAATCTTTCGGTTGTTCATCAGAGGCGAACTCTTTTCTTTGATCTGCATCATTAATGGTTTCTGGTTGGTTTGTTTCTGGAAGTGTCTTCTACGGTAATTGTAATTGTCTTTGCATCGCAATCATGGCGGTTGTCAATTCTTCAAGTTTCTTTTCGAGACAACTTATCTGTTCGTCCTTTTGCTGGATGGCCCTCTGCCACTCATCTGCGGCGTTCTTCTCACGAAGAGGAGTGTCGCTCGCAGCTAACATGGCTGGGGTCTCGACGACATTGATTTCTGCGAATTCACTTTCCATGTAATCTGCTATGTCGCAATCTTCGTCTTCGATATCTCTTTTTCGATCTTTGCATGGGCCAGGTAGCGTCAGCCGAAGCTTTTGCAAGGCAGACTCAATCGACTTTCATTTGAGAATTTTAAGGTCAACTGAAACTTTTCGAGAAACATCACTTATTTCCCCGAGCACCAGCATCGTGTAGGAGTCGATTGAATCCTCCGAAACCACATTTACAGAACCTTCTCCAGGTTCGTTTAAATATTCTCTCAGGATTATCACATTTCCATTTCTAAAATTCTCTTCAAGCCAATCCTTGAAGACAAAGCAATTTTCTATCATGTGGCCGAGCATCTGGTATGGGCAGTATTGAGGATAATCTTTCATGCTGGCTTCCTCTGGCTTTTTTGGTTTCAGAAGTCTGAATTCTGGTCTCATTAGCAAGTTGTGGAACATCTTCGACACGGTTTCCTCCTTGAAGGAATATATCACTTTCTGTCGTTCTGCAATGGACATCTGCTTATTTCTTGTTTGGTGTGATCCTGGATGATGTAGTTGTTGGCTAGATTGGCCATATCGTTGTGTCTGTTGTTGGCGGAATTGTCGAGGTTGTTTGGTTTTCAAAACTTCCTGGTTGCGCCTCCTTTCCTGTGCCTTCATCAGTTGCACAGTCCTCGAATTGGACCCAATTTCGAATCCAGAAAATGGTGGGGTATAAGCGTCAACTGACTTTACCTCATATAGAATATCTTTTCCCTTACTCAGCAAAACAGCTGGCGCGGTGACCGTGAATCCGGTAGTAGGGGCAAAAACAGCTTCTCGAGAAATCCCAACGACAGTATTTTCAACGACTATCGAGCTCTTTTTAACCAACACCTTCAAGGGGAGAACTCTTGTGGATTCCAAGTCAAACTCTACGATAGGTTGTACGGACCTATTTGTTTCGAACTTCATTACTGTGACAGGAATCTTTCCGAACTTAACTCCAATATCATCGAACCCTTGTCCAAATTTAATAATTGCCAAGTCAGGCAGCTCATCCCTGTTGACAGCGAACTCCATTCCAGAGGCAAAAGAAAATATCAACTTTGGCGAAGACATTGTCCCTGTCATTTGAAGAATTTCCGAAAGTCAGCGATGTCTCGTGCCTTGCGGTTTCGACAGAAGTACTCAAGTTGACGCACTTATCATATGAACTGGGCATCTTCTATTATTTTATTTTTTAAATTTGTTATTTATTTGTGATTGAAACATCGATGAATTGCAATTAGCAAATTAAACAAGCGTGAAAGGACGCGACATGGTTTGATTCGCAAGAAGCAAAACAAACCTGAAGGAGATGAAGAAAGTGCGAAGTTTAGGACCCAGTGCAGGACCAACTCCACAACGCACAATGCCCAGGTGGAACTAGTCCACCAACACACCTATTGAGGGTCCGACCCCACACAAAGATCAAAAGTCTCTACCGGCCTCCCGAACCTCCCTATTCAAAAGGTGATTGAACGTACGGCCCCGAAGTTCAAAAGAGTTGACCGTGCTTACCTAAGAAAGAAATGGGAGGAGCATGTCAACGGAAGAAGGGTAATCTGGTCCATAAGGGACATGGACACATTACCGATGTATGAAGATAAGATTTCCGATTTAAATCGAGAGAGAAGCAATTTTCCAAATGGAGTCGCCGTAAGTCGTCGGCGTTGCTGTTGGGTGCGGAGTGCCCGTAGGAGCCGTCGATCGCCGAACTCGAAATCTCAGTAGCCTCGCTTCGAAAGGACGCTTTAATTTACATATATATATATAATTTTTAGAAAAATATGAAATCAAACTTACCTCATATTTTCCATAGTTTAAATGAAAGAGCGCTACACCTCAAGTCATGTATTTATCCCGAAAGACAAACACAAGACTTGAGAGTGAGACTCGATCAAATAAACTAAGAAATATATGATGTCCGTTTGGCTCGCTGAAACCATTTTATTTCGTTGATACAAGCTTCCCTATTTAATATAAGCGAATTAAATAGGGTTTATTTTAACCTAGGTTCGGAATGCTTCTATAGCGGCGAGCTCTTATAGCTAATTATATCTTAAATGACCGAGAGTCACTTAGCAAAACTCTCGATAAAAATCAGGAAATATTTTTTTCAAGGAGGTCAAAAGGACGGACTTCTCAACGTAATCGGACAAAGAAGTGTGAAAGAGGATTGCTCAAATTTGGAACATTTTATTGTAGGATCCAAAGGAGGAAGAACTAGGGGACAGATCCGGAGGCGAACCTCGGTGACTTCCCAAGCTATCCTATGGTTTGGCATTGATTTAGGGAAAATATTATTTAAGTGTTTTATTCTGCCAATTTTATTTAATTGCGCTTATATTTCAGGTAAAACGATCACACGAATAACTCTAAGATATGAGGATTTAAGTCGTAACGAACGACAACCTCGTAATCCTAAAACTAGTTGTGGCTTATATCGACAAACAGAACTATACAAAGACCCAAAAAGAGGTCGAGGATTTATGTCGCGCTGGCGAACAACCTCGAAATCCTTTGATTATTGTTTAACCAAGGAATGATTTAATGCGATGAAGACATATGTTCATTGGTTGAAGATGGCCGTCGTCGCTCACCACTAACTCCAAGTCTCATCGTCGCAAGAGGTTAAATTTTCTAAGCGGCAAGTCACAATATCAAATCAAAGTGCCTATTGGTTGAGCTTCTCCTAAACATCCTACGCAAGATGTTTAAACGTCAGACAACAGATAACAGTAAGTATGAAGACATGAAAACAAAGAACACGCAACAGAAGTATAGACAACGTGCTAAACAAGAAAGACGTAAGTAGTATGGTACGAAAAATAACACGCTCGTAAATATAAACAAACCCGTATACACTGGAGATCCGTTATTTTCTTAAATGCAAGAGATAGAAGTGTGTCACACAAGTGAAAGTCGAGCAAACATCGTCCGTAAAACCCGAAAAGGATGCGAATGACTCAAGTAGAAAACTCGGAGAAAGCAAACGAAAATCAAAATAAAATCATCAAAACCACCTGAAAGCCCTGAAAAAGGACCACGAGTGCTTCATCAAAATCATACGAAAATCGAAGAAAACCGCAAGCACTCTGCCTAGTCGCCGTGCTCGAGAAGATCGTCTCGAGGTCGTCGAAGCGCTTACACGGCCACCCGAGCGTATAGAGCCCCGCCACTCACCTGAAGGGTGTCATTCTAAACCTTACTCGTGAGGCTGTTCCTTAACCCAAAACCGATAATCGATGTTGGACAACCGCATTTTATAATACTGGTTTTAAAATTTATGCTTTTAAGTACGCACGCGAATTTCTGGCATACAAAAGAGAGCTTTATGTCGACGTTTTAGCTGTGACGTAAAATATGTTTTTGTCAGAATGTAAGTATCATATTCTTATCAAGTTTCTTCGAAAATTGTGATTGTCCACGCAGTCGATCATTTCGTCTGCATGATAGGTCACTAAGCAATCCTAAGAAAGATGAGTGCCTCGCTAACTCTTATTGGCGGCGAATGATACCGTCATTCTACGGTTCACCGGGGCCCACCGGGGCCCTGGAACGAGTCCCGGTGTCGTAGGATGGGATATCATTCTACTCTACCACCGGTGTGCCTTTATCATCATCACCGTCACTGCCCCAAAACAAAAACAAAACCAACTCCGAGTGAAGGGGGAAAACACGTAAATCAATGAAAAGGGGAAGGAAAAAAGATTAACCCTCCTCCAAATCCGAGAACCAAAACGGAAGGAGGGTTAGTCTAAAACGCCCCTAAAACAGGTAAGAGCAAAACCCAAGATCTCGAATCTATCCGTGAGTGATATCATTTTCTCACTTGGGTATAATTGGATTGACCCAAAGAGGGTGTCCCTCCCATAAAAAGAATAAAATCTGGAAATCTTTTAAAACCTCGTAAATCAAGCGGGAAAGAAATGACGCAGGAAAACTCACTACTAACATCTCCTAACCCGTGCTAAAATCCAGATTTGCCAACTCCCAATTCAATTGATGGCCTTTAAAACATAGATCTCCCAATAGGACCACACAAAGGCTTATAGCCAAGGCAACAGTAACAGGAAGGTCATCTCAATTACAAAGCTTTCAATACATAAGAAAGTGGATAGACAAGCTTCTCTAACAATCCAAATTAACTACAATTTCATCTAATAAAGCATGGTAAGACTATTCCAAATATGGTGCTCAATTTATCCCCCATAAGCAAACCAAAGGGAGCTCCAAATCATCACAAACAATTCACGGGTAAGGGTAGCAAGGGGTAAGACCACCATGCTACAAACCACCACGTTAAGGCTCACTGCCAAGGTATAAACATAAGGTACAAAAGGAGGGGGCTGCTCCAAATATAGCATTTAACGCATAAAAAAGTGAATGGGTAAACTCTCACAAGTCTTCCAAACTAGCTCCAATTCCACCAAGTAAAATGTAGGGAGGATGCCCCAAATCCAATCATTAATCATCTTATTCCATAAGCAAGCCAACACAAGGCATAAACCCGAGCCACCATGAGGCAAGAAACGAGCAGACACCAAGCTATAGCCCACCCAAGACAAAGCCAAAGCAGGGAACGATATCACAAGGGCAAAACCGGGACGTTGCAAGCCCAACCCGAGCCATAGCAAGGCTGGGAACAAGCTCAAGGTCAGGCTACAACAGGGGCCAACAAATGGCTCTCGGCCAAGGCACAAACAGAAAAGGACAGACCCGTGGCCAGGGCTGCAACAGAGGTAAAGGTTTGCAGCCAAGGCATAAAAAAAGGCCCACACTAACACTTCCAAATCAAGCCAACATTAAGATTTCCAAACTCCCAATTTGATTCATAACATAACATGTCACAAGAGTATAAACTCCTCCAACAAATCTAAACAGAGGCTCTCGGCTTAGGTGTAAAAGGGGAAACAATCCCAGCATAAGATTTATAAAAGGATCGTCACGAAGCCGTAACTACAGCTCAACATAAAGCCACAACAGAAAACCACTATAGGAGTGAAACCGAGCCAACACTGGGCTCAAACCCGAGCCATGTATGATGCTGAAATCGAACCCGACACAAAGCTAAGGAAAGGAGATCTCAATAAGGCTAAAACCGAGCCATATATGAAGCATAAAACCAAGCCATGGAAACATCTTTTAAAGTATTAAAATGGGAATAAGCATAATGCATCAAAGCAGGCTCTCAAGTAGGGGCTAGGACAAGCCAACCAAGCCTCCAAGTGAAGCTAAAAAAAAAAAACAAATCTTTTGAAGCAAGATATAAATTTAAACGAGTAAAGCATAACTTCAACATGAAACCAAAGCTCAAGCTTCCATAAAAGCCAATACCCAAACTCTTTTAAAACAAGCCTTCCAAAGGCACCATAAAGCCAAATCAAATCAAACATGAAGCTAAAACAAATACTTCCATGTTTTTAACATATCAAAATACAAGGCCCCCATGTATCTTAAACAAAGAAAAGAGCATATTTAAGCCTTCCTCTAACTTAACCCTTCCAAGCATGAAATAATCTTTCAACAAATGATTACATAGGAGAGCACTTTATGAAGGGCCAAACCAAGCTATCAAAATAAGTTACAATGCCTTCCAAACCAATTAGGATCTTTATAACATGCATCTTATCGAGACAAAGCTACGAGGAGCAAGAAATGAGCTCCATATGCATATTAAAAAGCTAAATAATTCCTTCCATAACTCATGCCAAACCAAAGTAAGCACAGAAACATCCTAATATCCATCTCGACATGCTTGCAAACGAGACCAACCCTTGCCTCAAACTCATGCTTTTAATACATCAAAAGTAAAGGACTAGCACTTGCTTTAAACAAGAACACACATAGGATCTTCTTCCCAACACTTCTAGCATGCACTTTTCTTTTTAAAGAATGAAGCTTAAAGCATTTAAATCCAATTCTTCCATATGCTAGCAAGAGAGGCTAATTTTGCCCCAAAATTACATTTTTATCAATCTCAACTTACTTTAAATAAGAGAAAAGAGGAGCTGATGCCATGCTATACTTCCACCATATTAAGCAAATAGAACAAGAGGAGGAACTAGTATCATGCCATGCCTCCACTTCTACACATGCTTCAAGTAATAAAACACCCCTCAAACCTTTATATAAAAAATATACTGGTATGCCACTAAAGAGGGGGAACGAGAAACCACTATTTAAGCAAGTAAACAAAGTTTTCCATGGCACATAAATGCTTAGCCGAAACCACAAACAGGGAAGATCAAGGCAGCGGCATAAGTGACAGCCTCCTTGGGCCAAACCGAGAATAAGAGAAGGGGTAGAGAGAAGTTACCAGACAACAGGAAGCACACAAAAGGAATATCAAGCTCAGGTAGCAATCCAACAAAGACTTCCCCTTCTCTAAGAAGAAATTCGGATAGCCCTAAATTCACCCCAAAATGGGGTATTTATAGGCAGAGGAGGAGAAGAAGTGCCGCTCCATACCTGTGGAGTCAAGTAGGCTCGGGGAAGGTACGAGAGAATGGAGAAAAATGCCGCAAGGAGGATCGGGCCACTTGCGCACGCGGGAGAAGCCGCTGGGGATAACGCTCGGGCGCGGGAATGTCGCAGAGATAAGATATAGGCGTGATCGAGTGCAGCTCGAGGAGAAACGGCCGCAAAGGTGACCTGTTCAAGTGCGGGAGAAGGTTCGAACGAAACTCCCATCGTGCGAGTGGGAGAGGGCGAATGCCGATCCAACGGGAGAAAGGATTTAGGGCTGCAGCTTTAATTTATAAATATGTAAATATTATTATTATCATAATTACATTTTAAGCCCTAATTCACAACTTTCGCCCCGACAGACTATCGTCGCAAAATTAACGTCAAATTTAGGTAAAATCGACGTTCCGGACGCACCGACACGGTCCGTTTCGTCATCCGAGGTCGTCTGGGCAACCTCGTCGACGGTCAAGTAAAAATCGTATTGAAATTTGGTCTCGTCACAAATTTTGACTCGAGTTCGATCGATCAGAATGGTGCAGGTGCGTAAGACGTGCACGAGGTTGTCCTAATGTCCAGAGGTCCTATAGGGACTCAATTTGAACTTCTGACGTCAATTTCGACCGGCTACAAACTAGCGGTACGGAATCTCGTACAGGATTTCAAAGAGTAACGAAGTTGTTTCCAGACACTCTAAAACGAGGTGGGTCCCATCACTAAGAATCTAGGATCGTCGGGGAAGCTCCTGAGGCTAGAATCCTAAATCTAGGAGGAATACTAAACCTCGACAAAAAGTGAGGTCAACAGTGGTACACAATAGTTTAACATTGTTAATCATATGGTTACAATAGACGGAGTCAAAGAGCCAATGAGGGTTGCCTGGAGTGACAAACATGGTCGCAGATGAATTGGAAGAGTAACCTTTTTGAATAGTGCTTCAATATCACTTATAGTGATAGCAGTAGAATTGTTAGTGGTAGCAGCAGAGACGGAAGTAACGCCCGGCTTCGAGACAGTTTTGGGTTTAATGACCTGACTTTTTGGTCGTGGAGGACGAGTCGGGCAATTCTCAAGAACATGACCACGAGCATGATAATAGTTGCTTTCGACAGTCGGACAAGTAGCAAAAACATGACTAATTTGTTTGCAATTCTCACATTTGTTGTTGTCAGATTTCTGATATGAGGGACGAGTAGTTGCAAGTGCAATCTTAGAATTCGAGTTCTTGTCAAAATTGAGTTGAGTTTCTTCAAAAATGATTTCTTGTACGACCATATCTAATGTAGGAAGAGGATGTCGGTGAAGGAGAGAGAGGTTCGAACGACTTCATATTCAGGTTGGAGAGCCATGAGAACTTGAATAAGATGAAGATGATCTTCACTTACTTTCGCCTGAGATAGTTAATTCCAAATCGGTTGAACTTGAGCAAGAAAATCATTCACAAATTGACCAGATTCTTATTTCAGATTATGAAGCGTAGTCCACAACTGAAAGTAATGAGCAAGTCCAGTAGTCCGATATTTATTGGCCAAGAACTCTCAAATTTCTTTTGCAGTGTCATAATCAGCAAATTAGATGTGAATGGATGGAATAGAGTTGTTATGAATCAAGTAATAATCTGATGGTTTTCTCTATCCCAATCTTCAAGGCGATCAGCAAATTTGTCGTCGGTTTCATTTTGCTGTTTGGTTGGCTTATTGATATCTCCAGTAACAATACGCCAAAGCTTGGGACCGATCAAGACTCTTTTCATTCCTTGGACCCACAAATTATAGTTTGAACCAGTTAAGACTGTTGCAATAGGATTTGCAATATCCGATTTCTCCATTAGGAAGTGGAGGTGAAAGAGAATAAGCTTCCATGAACAGACAGGAGGCTAAGGACGATGTCGAAATGCTAGGCCAGAGAATCGAACAAAAAAATTAAGAATGGAGGGAGATATATCAGGACAGGACAGTGAGGTCGATCGCGAAAGGGAGGCACAGCAGAGGTGTCGCGTGCGGCTATGGCAGAGGGGAATCACTGCAACAGAGAGGAGGAAAGCTCAGATGGAAGCTTCGAATCTAGTCGTAGCTGAGAGAGACAGGGCTTCGGCTTCTTGCGCGTTAAGGCAGTGAGGTAATCATAGGGAAATGAGCTCAAGCGTGCAACTTGGGATCGCACAGGGAAGAGCACAGAGAATCATCGGAGCTTCAGTGATAAAACAAGGGTTTCGGCGTGCAGGTGTTGGAAGACGGGACAGAAGGGAATCGCGCGTCACAAGGAAGAAGTTGCTTCGAACGGTGCAAGCTTGCCTAGCTTCGAAAGGTGCAATCTTACCTTCAGGTGAGGGCAGAGCCGAGATTTGATTTAATCCAGAAAGAATCGCACAGGGGGAAAGCACAAGAAGGATCACGCAGAGGATCATGGAGGTCGTGTCTTGGCGATCTGGTGGGGGTAAAGCAGAGTGGATCTGTGTTCTTAGGGCACAGAGGCAGAAGGTTGCGCGACAGGGAAGGGTTCGGCTTTGGCTCGGGAATAGGGTAGGGATTAAGTGCTGAAATAAGATCCAGGGCTATGATATTATAATAATGGAAAATGGATTTGTATTTCTTGGTGCTTGTTTTCCATTGTACAAAGAATGGTGGTATTTATACAAGTGTTCTAAGATTTAAAATAAGAAAGAAAGTAAATTAGAAGCAGAAATTAAGCCTAGACATCAGCATATAGAATCAGCGTTAATTACATCATATCAGGACAATTAATGTCATTGATCCATGACAGCGCAATTAATAACATTGATTTATTTCCGGTAATCATGTTAACAGGCTATTCACCTACCCCTCAAGCTGGCCATCCATGGCCTATCTCCTCACCACTTTGGCCGGCCAACCTTTAAATATGCATAAAATTTACATAAATGCCACCTCAATTAAACAACAAGTTTATTTTGTCGGCCACCCTTTGGTTGGCCACCTTCCCCAGCTTGCCGATCACTGGCCGGCTTCCTCGCCGCTTCGACTGCCCCCCCATAACCAGCTAATACCTTATGGCGGCAAATTTACATAAAATAGCATATAAACTTATTAGTCACCCTCCGGCCATCCACCTCCCCTCCTGCCGACCACTGTCGACTTCCTTGTCGCTCCGACCAGCCCCCATAACTGGCCAACACCTTATGGCAGTAGATTTAGATTTACATAAAATAGCATATAAACTTGTCAGTTGCCCTCCATCCAGCCACCTCGCCCACCCACTGGCCGCTCACTTGCCAGCCACCTACTCCGGCCGGTCATCCACTGGCCGGCTCCCTCGCTGCTTCAGCTGGCCATCTCAAATCAGAAATTTAAATACATACTACCAATTCCTCATACAAAAAAAGAAGATATTTACATGCATACCACCCAATCTTCTATCTTTACATAACCAACACGTAAAATTTTGTCTTATTTGCTACGTGGTCACATGGACCGGCCACCAATGCTGAAGAATCCAACGACAAGAAAGAGCTCGAGGAAGACTGGTTCGAGTAGGAGAAAGACCGGAGTACCCCTAGAAGGGCATATATGTATTTCCTCCTCTTGTTGTTTTCTCTGTAAATGGAGGACTCCTAGCCATGTAAATGGTCCCTTTAGGCTCTCTCTCTCTCTTCCTATCATGTGTGGAGCTTGCTTCCCTTCTCCCTCACTTATATCCCAAACTTGTGTGGAATTTAAGGGGGCCACCGAGCCTGTGGTTTTTCCCAGTTCGCTCTCTGACTGGGCAGCCCTCTCTCTTTCTCCACCCGCAGAATCCAGTTATATTCTTTAGGCACGGCCCAGAACCATTTGGTTTCAACAGTTATAGTTCTCAAATTTCACAGCTAATCATGCCGTTTTAGTTGCATAGTTTTTAAAACGCAATATTTGTGTGCTACTACCATGGGCTCATGAATAATCGTCTGCTAAACCGATTATGTTATAGTATATTTCTCTGTTTACTTATTTTATGCTCAAGTAATTTAACGTCTCCCATTTTATCATGTATAGAAAACCTTCTTTTATTAGAAATAAATCAGTATTTATTTGCATTTTAAATTTACCTTCTATCATAAAAGATTCTTCTTTTCCGAGAAAGAAAAAACAAGGAAAAATATTTATTTTTTACTTGATAAAGTGGTTTTCGTTAAAAAAATTACTATTTTTGCAGGTCTTGAAGCGATAATATCGATTCGCCCAGGAAATGCAGCTCTCCCAGTGAACAATGAATTTAAGACCATCACATCCTTCGCTGAAATATGATGTATATAACATAGTCTAGGAAATGGCAAATTACTTCTTTCAACTGTAGTCTGTAATATAGGAGCTTTCTATAACTATAGAATATCTTTCTCTCCGACTGTTCCTCTCATGCTAAGGTTATGACAAAAGTTGAGATTGGCTATCTCAATTCGAGTTTCAACAAATTAATTTAAGCTCATGTGAACTTAATTTGATTTGAATTGTGATCAGATTTTCCGTTGAGTTTGAAGTTTATTCAAAGCTTTTTTTTTTTTTTTAATTCTTTGTGCAGTTTATATAATAATATCATGTAAATATTTTTTTCTGCCGGTATATATAAATATTTGGATATTTAGATAATAATATGTATTAAATAGATAAAAAATATAATTTCATAAAATAGTGGTTTAACATTCTTTTATCATGTAATATATATAAAATCCAAAATCAAATCCAAAAACTGTACTAATAAGTAATTTGGGCATGTGCAGAAACTATTTCAGTGTTAGATCTTGATTTCTGTGTGAATCACGCCACCTAAATTTGTTGATTTATATTTATGAAGAGAGAAGTGTGAGAAGAGAAATGTAGAGAGAAATTTTGAGATTTTATTGATAATAAAGTCTAAGGGTGCGTTTGGGGCAGCTTATCCGATGTGGTGATGTTTTGAAAACACCGCATCATTAATGAGAAAATGCATTTGCGCGGTTTATCTAAAAACTTAGTTGGTCTTTTATACTAAACGGGAAATGCAGATCAAACACTGCAGTCTGTATTTTTAGATAAATGATTTATTTAGATAAACAGAAGCTATCCTAAACGGGCACTAAGTATGAGCGTTCAACTTTAACCCATTGTTTAGAGATTTGGGTTGATGCATATTGGGTTACCTAAATCGATATATTATACATTTGTAAAAAATGCATTATAAAGCCTCGTGAAGTTTGTTAAAATTGTTAATTAAAGTAATCGTCCTTACAATTGAAGAGTGTAGGACGATTCAAGTTAACTTGATAGGTAATATTTCACCATTTGACTGGATGGAGTCGTCTGTATGGTATGATGACCTTTTAATAGATCAAGTTATCATATAGTTTTATTATTATTATTATTATTATTTGAAGAAAAATTATAAAAATAGGCATTTTGATCAAGTTATCTTAAAGGTTGAGTTAACTTATGAGAGGTTTTGTTATAAATTTGATCTCATGTGTACTTGACTAGAATACTAACATGAATTTTCTTATTTGGATATTTGGTTATAACCATTGAGTTTTTTATTCTCTTTATCTTTGGAAGTTTATTGCAAAAAAATGATAAGAGAACTAGAAGGGTTAAATAATTCATCAATGTGTATTAAAAATTTTATCATTGATTGATTTGATTTCAATGCTATTTTATTCATGTCAGTTCATTTCAACTCTAAAAATTTGAATTTGTGGGATTTAGTTTGAATCTTTTTGTATTATTATTATTATTATTTGGTTTGGTGCTCTATGGCTCTATTAATGCAAGAGATATGAAGGTTTTGAAGGACAAGTTCGATATCTCACTGAGATGCATCATTGTCAATTATATTGATAAACATGAAAAAGAAATGCACTTCTACAAAGACCGAGGAAAGTAAAGAAGACATTTAAGTTGATGGAGACAAGATGAAAATGAAATAAAAGACCATGTGGCTTCATTACTAGTATTTGTAGCCACCATCTTCTCCCTTGCTGCCTTTGACGATCCTTAGGGTATGAGTGTCATTTCGCTTCCTATGGAGGTATAGTTTTGAAAGAAAGGTGAGTAAATTTTATCTTATTTTCATTTTCTTGTTATTATTATGAAGAAATTTAGAATTCTATACAACTGTAGTCATTATGATTGAACTTCTTGGTGAAGACAAATATGTTAATGCCGGCCAAAAATTCTTTTTTTTTGAAAATTATTTAAATTTAGTTTAATATATATATGTAAATATAATTTTGATTTTTGAAAAATGGTATTTTTTAATTTTGAAAAAAAATATGGTATTTTAATTTTGAAAGAAAAAAGACTAGATGAATCTCATATATTTAAGAAGCCGAGCACAACACCACAAGTGATACATCACCTTGAAAGGTAAGCATAATACTTGAATGCGGGCTTAATTGCATAAACTAACTAATTTATGACTATTTTGGTCTGTGAACTTTTTGTGTATGACCGACAAATTCCCCTACATAGTATTAAAAATTAGATAGGATTTATTTTACTTGGGTTCATAGTTCCTTATAGAGGCAAGCCCCTATAGTTAATTACATATTATATTACTAGTCATTTAAGAAAACTCTCGATTAAGATCAGTGGTTTTGTCGTTCAAAGCTTAGGCTTCCAAGATTGGACATCGGAAAGTTAAAAGAGAGTAACTGTAGTCATTCTGACAGTTATTTTTAGAGTCCAAATGAGTGAAAGGTAGGGGATGTCACAGATCGAGGCGAGCCTGTGTGACTTTCCAACTGTCTAGCTTTATGTCTTAGAAGTGAGGTTATTAATGTTTAATCCTACTGATTTTATTGTTTAGGGCTTACATTTGCACGATACCGGATCGTGCAAATAGCCTAGGATGATAGGAGAATTTACACCGTACCAAACGACAATCTCGAAATCTTAAAGAAGGTTAGGACTTACGTTGCAAAACATAGTTGTGCAAATGCCTAAAGGTAACGTGAGGATTTATGTCACACAAAAAGGATCACCTCTAAATCTTATGAGTTTGTTATTATTTACACTAAGGGAATGTTTTAGTTGATGTAGATCACCTCAAAATCTTATGAGTTTGTTATTATTTACACTAAGGGAATGTTTTAGTTGATGTAGATCTGTTTCATGTTGCGGTCTCGATCGTTGTTCGAAGTCATCTTCCGCCCGCTTGACCTATCTTCACTTCATTTTATATATTTACTGACATTTCATCAATTACTATAAATGTGAGTATATAAAAATATGGGGATGGTTTGCATATATATCAATCAATTCCTATGTGTTTGCGTATTTAACTCCTAAACCTCAACTTTTATATAGGTGACACATTAATTATTGCATGAAAATATTGTCTTTCATCATTAACAATTAAAAGAAAGACATTTATGATGTAATACAAAAGATTCGGGTGTTATAGATGTGTAAATTATAAGATTTGGGCGGTACGTATGTGGATATCACTTATTGAATTTAAGCAAGTATATGAATATTGATAATTGAGAGAGATGAACAAGGTGGTTGATGAACAATGCACGACTCGTAGCGAATCTGTGTTGGATTTAAGACCAAATAAAGTGAATCAAATCGAGCAAGCTTGAGATAAGGTTGAAAATTTTTGAACGAATGCACATATTCAGGTAATTGTATGCATCATTATATCTACAAATGTGGACTCCAACTTCATGTCTTAACAATATTTGAATTGTTTAAATATTTGGAAAGCAATATCGATAAACAACAAAGCTTAGCTATAAAATATAAGCGCGTAAAGATTAAGTGATATAAAATTAAAACATAAATGTATATATATGATTTGAGTGATATGTATGTAAATCCTATAAAATTAAAACGGTAACATTATGTTTTATGTGGCATGAAGAATATAGGTGGTATAAATGTGAAGATGTGAAGTTTAGATGTAGGAATTAAATGTTATGTATGTATGTGTGTATATATATATATATATATATATATATATATATATATATATATATATATATATATATATATATAAAGGAAAGGTGATTCTATTCCCTCACAGAAAAACTTAGGTTACAAGTCTGGGAACAAAAGCTACTTGAGAGGTCGGATGTTGCTTGGCAAACCAGTGAGCAAGTCTGTTACCTTTCATATAGAAAACTTACGTACATGCCAATTAACCTTTATATATTTAAATATCTAACACTCCAAAATTTTGCTTCATCATTTCAACTGTACCGTTACTAAAAGAAATTAAATGTTCTACACGACTTCAAATGAGATTTAGCGTACTAATTCTGTTGTATTAAAAAAAAATGCCGTTGGCAGTTGGAAGTCACCAAATTTCCAGCAATCAATTTAAGATCGATCAACCCGGCAAGCTCGAAACACATCTAGAAAAAAGAAAGTTCATAGCATGTGAGTTTGGCAGGCAAACATAAGGCAATATAGATCATAATTTGTAGCAGACCTAAGCTAGAAACATAAGTGGCATGGCTATGGTGATTAGCAAGCTCAACTTGAACTAGCATAATTTTAAACTGAGCTTAAACCAAGAATCTACCACTACCTAGAGATGCTGGTTCTCTTAGGACATGAACTGACTATAGAGTAAGCTAGTCAATAAAATAGCCATCGAGCACTTTTAACAAACTAAAAAAGATCAACCAAAGTTGTCTTTGTTATTTTGCCGATAAAGACGTATAAAAAACTGGAACCAGTTACATATGTAAGAGACAAATTTGACAATCTCGGGGTAATAAACGCATAAAAAAAATAATCTAAAAGAATCAATAATCAATCAAACCCTTAAGAAACAACATAAGATTCTGTAATGAAATACCTGACAAATTAGAAGATAAAGAAATTTGATTTCTACAATTAAACAATACAATAAAGAAAACCGAACAGCAAGTAAAATAAGCCAAACTAGTTATTTCTGTTCCATCGGGATATTGATTTGTTTTATGACAGAAATTCATAAATACTGTTCCAAGCTGCACACGATTAAAAAAAAGTAAAGGTGGTGGAATTCTTTTGTTTGACCAAATAGGGAGCACAAAAGACTGATTATTCCATAATAAACATAAACACCATTGAAAATATTTATCTGTAAGAAAAATCAAGTTTCAAACTACAGGAGGTTCATTTGTCAATACCACCTCCAATATCCACTGTAAGAGGCTGCTTGGAGTTGTTGAAAATGTCATCCCAGTCGGGTGCATCTACAATTACACTGTCCACAGTCATAGAGATCCTTGAGATTGAGATCGGCTAGGGCTTTGGGTGGTGCGTCGGCGGAGAAGAGGACGCCGGAGGGAAGAGCAGCAGATGGCTGGTTGTTGGAGAAGATATAGCCTTTGTGAGGAGGGAAAGTTATCCAGCATGCACTTGATTCAAAGTCACATCGCAATAAACAAAAAGAGATTTTGTAGAGCATGTATTTGCTTCAAAATCAAAGTTATAGCTTATGAAGAATTTGTAATTAAAAAAAAGTTATATTTACATGCATATCACAATTATTATATGTTTACACATCCAATGCCTAGCTTTCGTGTTGATATAAACGTAGTGTTTCGATGCTTCAAACCCATGCATGAAAAGGTATCTTTCAAATTAAAAAGAGAGATGTACTTCTTATGCGATATTAAAGATTTGGGTAGTGTAGATGTAAATGGTCATAATTTAGGTGTTAGACATGTAAGTCTGTAAGGCTTGTGTGGTATGTATGTAAATCTTTAAAATAGATTTAGCCTTAATGAAATAACGAAAGCAGCTACCCCGCATCGCTAATACTAATTTCCACAAATCAAAATATGGAAGTTGCAGATTTTCTTTCCACTCTATCGAAGACATTGGCAGGATGCATATATATCACACAATCTTATGTATATTCACATATCTAACACCTAGACTTACCTTTAATATTAAAACATGCCACCGTTTTAATTTCTAAGAAAGTGAAAAACACATTTTCATGCATTGGTAAGATATTATGTATGCAAAAATTGATGTTTAGATGTTACACACGTAAATACATAAAATTAAGTGGCATGTAAGTATAAGAAAAGTATATTTTCTTATCACTTTTTTTTTAGTCAAATGCCTGCTTAGTTATTGCTTAACGTGATATATATACGGTGATAAAAAGAATAAATAAATCCATAAGTTACAGCCACTTGACTACAAATAATAAAAATAAGCAAATAAATCCATATGTATGCAAACAAGCAAGAATACCCAGCAACAAGTAAGAAAAATAAGCAAACAAGCAAATATCTTAAGCAAATAAGCAGAAAAATCAAGCATCCAAGCAGTATATAAATATATATATATATATATATATATATATATATATATATATATATATATATATATATATATATATACCAATTTGAAACAAGGATATAACAAAATCCGAAATATATATTAAAAACTTAATAAAGACTTACAGAACACCGGACTTGAAGGAAACACCAGACAGACTCTTTTACTTCACTCTGAGGAAGATCTAAGAAAAACTTGCACACCCATACAGAATACAATGCCCTTATTTATAATAGAGGGCGGACTTCAAAAATCTTACAGTATAAGTAAACAAAAGATAACACATCCGTTGGATGTGACATAAAGCAGAAAATTATTTCAGAATACTATTACAACCACTGGAATTATTTCAGTTACTATTCCACCAACTTTTACTATTTCAACAACCATCATTATTGCTTTAATTTTCTTCTGAGGTGACCCCAGTGGGGCCCATTTATGCTGCCTTTTCTTTCTCTATCATTAATTCGAACCGAGGTGGGTCACCATTCGTTCCCACCTTTCTTCATCTTCATCTGATCCTTGATTTGAGATTGACATGTCATTTTCAAATAATTCTTTCATTTGCTTTTGATAAATTTTTTGAATTTTTCTTTTAATTTGTTTAAGAGATTCCCGAGGATATTTTCTTCTAATTTAACATGGATTTCTTTTAGAGTGAATTCCTCGTCTCCCTTTTCTTGATCATCTTTTCCATTAGATGTGATGACCTTATTAATTTGAATTACCTTGTCATCAATAATGATTGCGGACCACCACTTGATAAAGAAATTCCTCTATAGACATCTCGTGTTGAGCTCATCTGATTGAATACATAGATTCCAGGCGAAGATCCATGGAATTTATGCCTGGCAAAAGAATAATAATTCACACATTCCCTCGGCTAAGAATTCATTTTTTATTTTGTCGAGCTGTGGAGACTAGTTCACCCATGCTGGATATAGATTATTGATAGATTCTGGGAGAATTTCATTGGTGGCTCCGAATTTATCCCACCATTTTAAAAACCAATTTAGTATTTCTTTATTTAAAATTTCAGGCATTAGCATGAATAACCAGGAATGCTTATGCCTGGATTAATAAGTAAAAATGCATGATTCATAGCTTGGACATAGGTCCAATAATTACAAAAAAATATTTTCTTTTGTTTAGATATAAGATGCATAAATTCAATTTGTTTGGATTGATAAAGTGTTAAACCCCAATCCTTGTGATGCAAAATGCGATTTATTGTTGTCTTGCTATATGCAATGGATTTATTAGGTTCATTATAATTATGTTGAATTTTAACACATTATAATGAAATGAGGATTGCTCATATGATTCTCTATCAAGATGATCTTGTGGGTAGGCAATTATGCCTAAGTATCTTTCCTGGATTTTCCAGGGATCATTGATTTCATAATCCTCTAGATTAATTTCGAGGATTTTCTCTTTTGAGGATTTTTGCACGAATTCAGTGACATCTTAAATCTGTAAATCAGGAGATTGATTGGATGTAGAAGACATTGGGCTACAACATAAATATTGCTTTAAATCAATAAATTTTCATGGTGTCACATTAGGTTGAACCCTACCTCTCCCCCCTCTAAAAGTGGGGCTACCCCTATAGGATATCATTCGATTGCGTGAATGAGGGGTTATCCACCACTTTTTGTCTTTCTCTCTGCAAAAATTCACGAGTGAGAAAGTCAGGTAAAGAATTAGTATTTCATGCAATATATTTTATATCAAATTCAAAACAAGATAATTGTGTTTGCCAATTGGCAAAGATTTGTTTAGAGATAAGATTTTTTACGTCTTTTTGCAATATATACTTAATTGAACTGCAATCAATTCGTAATAAAAATTTCTAATTTAATAAATCATCTTGAAATTTGGTAATGTATTTAAATACAAAAAGCATTTCTTTCTTGATGGTCAAATATTTTTCTTGAGTGGTATTCCACTTGCCAGATGTAAAGCAAACTAATTGTTCAGTATTAGACACTTTTTGCTTTAAAATTCCTTCGTAGACAATATTAGATGCGTCTGTCTCTACTATTTTAGGGAGAGACGGATCTGCAATATGTAAACAAGGTAACATTTTTTACCTTTTGCTTAATTATTTGGACAACTTTAGTATGATTCTCTGTCCATGGATTATAACGTTTATTTAATCTATTATAAAGAATAGCAGCATCTAAAGCAAGATTTTTATAATAGTCCGCTACATAATTGAGCGAACCTAGAAATCTCTGTAATTAACGGAGATTAATGATTTTATCTGGAAATTTAGAAGTAAACTCTGTGCTTCTTTCAATTGGAAAAATTGTACTCCGAACAATATTATGTCCTAAAAATCGTATTTCAGTTTGAAATAATTTGATTTTGGGCGCAGAGATTACTAGCCCATTATTTTTGACAAGCCATTGGAATGTCTGTAGATGTTTAAAATGTTCCTCTATTGATTTAGAGAAAACAAGTACATCATCAATATAAACTAATATATAATCAGAATATGGATTGAAAATTTCATTCATGTTTTTCTGAAATTCAGAAGGAGCATTTTTCAATCCGAACAACATAACGTTCAATTCATAATGACCAAATGAAACAGTAAAAGCTATTTTATATTTGTCTGATTCAAAACTTTGAATCTGCCAGTATCCAGATTTTAAATCAAAATTTGAAAATATTAGAGATTTACTTAGATGATTAACTAAGTCTCTTTTATTCGGTATAGGGTACCGAATCCATTTCAAAACTTTATTTAAAGGTTTGTAATTAATAACTAATCTAGGTTTATTCATTTCTCTTTCTGCATTATTCATAGCATAGAATGTAGTACAACTCCAAGGACAGCTAGATTTTCTTATTAATTTTATGTTAAGAAGTTCATTAATTTCTTCTTTACAAATTTTAAAGTATTCTTGATTCATCTGACAAGGTCGTGCCTTTGTCTTGATATTTCTTTCGTCGAAATTGTCAATGTATGGTAAAGAAATACAGTGTTTTTTTCTATCCTAAAAAAGCAGCTGTATTTTCACCGCAAATTTCGTTTAGCATATTTTTATGTAAAGTAGAAATTTTTTCTTTTATGAAATTATTTTTTAATTTTTCTTCTATACTTAACAAAATGATTTCTTCTTGTAAGAAATTAATTTGATTTTGTTTTAACTTGAATTTATCTATTTCATTTAAAATAATTTTTTTAGGCTTTTTGATAAATTCAAAAATAATTGTTTTTCCAAATTTATAAGAATATATGCCGGTATTATTAATCTTATTAATTGACATAATTTTATAAAGGAACGGAGTTCCCAAAACAATATGTTGAGTTAAATTTTTAACTAATAAAAAAGGAGTATTGATGCAAATATCATTTTTGCAAATATTAGTAGAAGAATTTTTATATTTAATTTCCATCTTATTTCCAGACGTAGAAGTTAACTGTTGTGTAGTTTTCTCAAAATATTTTGAAGGTATTATTCCTTCTTGAATACAATTCATATCTGCTCCGCTATCAACAAAAGCAGTAAGATTAGATAAACTATATTCTCTATTTATATTTAAAGTAATGGTTATAAACCATTTATGCATAATAGCCTTTTGTAAAGAATTCAAAAAAGTCTGTTTTAAATTGTTATCTTTTTCTACTATTATTTCAGTAGGTGCAATATTATTTAATTCTAATTTTAATAATCTAGTATTTATTTTTTCTTGATTTTTTTAAAAAATATTCATTTCAGTAAATTATTAACTTCTTTTTTTAAATCATTTATAGTAGTGGGTCTACTATCAGTATTTAAAATTAAAGTTTTATTTAAAGCTTCTTTCATTGAATATCCCCTCCTCTATAATCAATAATTATTTTTAACATCTTATTTCGAGTCTTTTCATCCTCAATTTGGGATGCAATTTTAAGTATCTCTTCTTTCATTGAAGAAGATAAAGTAAATAAGCCGTTCATTTTGACTATTGATTTGTAATAATTTTCATTAATACATTTACACTTACATTCTGTGCAATTATTTTCATCAAATTCTGATGAATAAGAGGAATTGTCCTCAATATCGTCTAAATTGTCAGACGTCTCTGAATTTTCAAAAGATGAGTTTAATATAATTTTGAAAATAGATTGCTTAATATTTTGATCAATATTAAGCTCATTTATTTTCTTTTTAACTGTGCATTTATTTCGCACAATGGTCAGTCTTGCCACATTTGTAGCATTTTATTTCTCTGATTTCACTATTTATATTTTTCTTATGAGAAATCTTCGACCTTTTCTCTGAATATTTTTCAGATCGTTGCTTATGATATTTCTTCTTTTTATGAAAAGATTTTTCTTTTTCTTTAGGAAATTTAGGAATATCATAAGCAAATTGTTCACAGAAAGCACATAATTATTTTATTTCTGTCAACCTTTCTTTTTTAATCTGATATCTCAATTTGAGATTGGTACATAAGGCTAAGCCTTCTTGTACACAGGTATTAATTAGTTGTTCATTTGTCAGATTTTCATATGGAAGACGTTTTATATTAGTATATCTTGTAATTGTCTTTTTTTACTTTATCAGCAAAAAGATTAGGTAATCATTCGATAAATTTTTGTTTCGAGTGCGTATTATTCGCATCTAGTAGAGACATCACTCTAATTAGAAAGACGTCTTTATACCAATGAAAATGTGTCAAAGTAGGACATCTTAATTTTTATAAAAGAGAACAAATTTTCTCTCCATTGTCAGATACAGTGCCGGTAAAATGTTGTAAAATATTAATAATTAATTTATAAATGGCATCATTATTTTCTTGATTAGGATTTCCTATTATTTTAGGACTAAAAAATTCTTCTCGTTGTTGTTGAGTCAAATAATTATCCCACCAGCCTTTGAGAAGGCCAGTAAACCCACATGTTAGTTGGGTTACTATTTGATGAACACGATTATTATGACTCTGGGCGGCGGAGGCATAAATTATCATTCTCTGTAAAACAATTTGTATATGGCGATCAGTCATGACATCAATGTTCCATTCATAAATATTCGATGGGTTATAATCATTTTGATATTTATTGTTATCTTTTTCATATAAAATATCTACAGAAGTGGGTCGAGGATAGTAGTAACGACCTGTCTGCCGAGTTTGATAAGAAGAAGAGGCTTTATTACCTTTTAATTTATGTATTTTAAATCATTCTAATTCTGAATTATCATTTTGGAATTGTTCTTCAATTTGTTCAATTTTAATTTTACATTATCATAATTTTCAGATTGATCTGTTAATTGTTCTTCTTTATTTGAGGTCGCAATTTTAGTTCCTTTTATATTCTTAATTAATTCTTCAAAATCCTGAGCCGAAGGTCCTAAGTGGAAATTAGAACTCGGAGGTGGCTGTATAGCAGGAGCCAAAGAGATGATTATTGGATTTGCTTTCTCTTCTTTTTGATTTAAAGAGAAAATAAGTTGATCAATTTTATTTTCTAATTTAATTAGGTGATTTGAAATTAAAGATATATTTGTATTTGTGAAATTTAATTGTTTAATCACACCAATAAAATCTTTGGTGGCATTAGTTTCTAGATTTTTTTTCAAAAGCATTTAATTCAAAATTTGGATTTCTATTATCTAAATCTAATATTGTAGGGATAGTTGGAGGATAAATGGATTCTATTATTTCTCCCGAATTGATTTTCCACTTCCTGGTTAACATATCTAATTCATCTTCCAATTTTTTGGTTATGTGATTGCTGAACCAGGTTAAAAATAAAAGAAATCTTTCCCTTCATAAAATCTTTTTTCATTTTCTTCAAAGTATATTTCAGAAATTTTTCTCCTATCATCTTCTGTAGTATAACTATGATACCAATTTCTAAACGATTCATATTTTGGTTCTAAATAATCATTAATTAAAGTTTTTCTGATTTTTTTAGCAACTTGTTTTAAATCAGTCATTATTGAAATTAAAACTGGCTTCCTATTGTGGAGATAATTTTTCTACCCTATTTGGGTGTAATAGATTATTATTTGATAGAATTCTACCTATCTTATGATTTATTATTGGAAATTCATCCAAATCATTTTGAGATATATTAGAAGAAGGATAAGATACTTGTGGAAGAGTGATTGATCTTCTTGGATTAAATCTTATTACAACATCTCCATTAGCATCTTGACTAACTTGTTCTACATCCTGATTTATTACAGGATGAGGATTTATAGCAGTCTGCAACTGCCATGATTCAGGAAATCTTATTTCATCCAAATTTATAGTCTTATTTGTAGCTATATTTGAAGCTAGTAAATTGGTTTCTAAAATTGTAGATCTATCTGTTGGCTTCATATTATTTTTAATATTCGGACATAAAGTATTCATAACTTTAAAATGAATTCGATAAATTATTGCTATTTTTTAGATCCAGGTAAAAATTCATACCCATGTAGTTTTATCTGTAATTTAGTTGCTTCAAAGAGATTTATGTCTGAAAGTGACAGACTTATATTCAGAAAAGTGTTAAAGAAGATTGGCCCATGACGTAGGCTAGTTTCCATGACATTCATTAAAGATTGTGCCCAATTAAGGCACCTTGCATTTCTTAAGCAGGCTAAAATTGAAGCATTTAATCCTCTTAATGTAAGAGGTTTAAATGTTACTTGTATTAAACCTATATGAATATATTTGTAATTTTCTAAGTAACTACTTAGATCTTCTTGATTTAAGAGAGAAATCATTTTCTCATGTTCATCTATTATTAATGATTTTTCAACAGTTTTAATTGATGATTTGCCTTTAAAATCAAAAGTTCCAATTTTATATATTAAGGTTTTTTCTACTTTAGGAATAGTCCATTTATTTAGATCTTCTTCATTTACAGGATATTCTAGTAATTCTGCATTCTTGATATTATAATTTCTAGATCGAGTTCTTTGTAATTTTCTTGATATTTTAATATTATTATACCTCGAAGAGGTGCTCATAAAAGACTACCAGAAAAAGATCTAGAATTCTTTTTTCTTTAAATAAGTTTAATAGGGTAATCTAACATCAACTAGATGAAAATATTATCATTCCACTAAGGTTTTAATCCAAACAGGTCGAGTCAACAAGAACCAGGCAACAAAGCGTCCATCCCGGACATGAAAACGCCCACATTCACGATGGCCACTAAATTAATCTTAGCTTAGAATAACAATATTATCAGACTAGAAAGTCGAACTCAGCATATTCTGTATGTCAGTCAAGGATATTAAGTTGCAAAGCAACACCCGACTTTACAATACAGGATACACCTATCATGACATTATTAGATTACCATATTAAAATTACTTATAGAAAAAAGAATTCTAAAAAGGATTTAGCCGCTCATGGCTCTGATACCAATTTAGTATTTCTTTATTTAAAATTTTAGGCATTAGTAAGAATAACCAGGAATGCTTATGCCTTGGATTAATAAGTAAAAATGCATGATTCATAGCTTGAACATAGGTCCAAAAATTGCAAAAAAATATTTTCTTTTGTTTAGATATAAGATGCATAAATTCAATTTGTTTGGATTGATAAGGAGTTAAACCCCAATCCTTGTGATGCAAAATGCGATTTATTTTCACCTTGCTATATGCAATAGATTTATTAGGTTCATTATAATTGTGTTGAATTTCAACACATTGTAATGAAGTGAGGATTGCCTCATATGATTTTCTATCAAAATGATCTTGTGGGTAGGTAATTGTGCCTAAGTATCTTTCTTGGATTTTCCAGGGATCATTGATTTCATAATCCTCTAGATTAATTTTGAGAATTTTCTCTTTTGAGGAATTTTGCACGAATTCTAATTTTTGCACGAATTCTAATTGATTGGATGTAGAAGCCATTGGGCTACCATATAAATATTACTTTAAATCAATAAATTTTCGTGGGGTCACATTAGGTTGACCCCTACCTCTCCCCCCTCTAAAAGTGGGGCTACCTCTATAGGGTATCATTCGATTGCGTGAACGAGGGGTTATCCACCCCTCTTTGTCTTTCTCCCTACAAAAATTCACGAGTGAGAAAGTCAGGTAAAAAATTAGTATTTCCTGCAATTATTCTATATCAAATTCAAAACAATATAATTGTGCTTGCCAATTAGCAAAGATTTGTTTAGAGACAAGATTTTTTACGTCTTTTTGCAATATAAACTTAATTGAACTGCAATCAATTCGTAATAAAAATTTCTGATTTAATAAATTATCTT
Organism: Papilionanthe hookeriana x Papilionanthe teres; assembly: GCA_022702705.1. NCBI lineage: Eukaryota > Viridiplantae > Streptophyta > Magnoliopsida > Asparagales > Orchidaceae > Papilionanthe > Papilionanthe hookeriana x Papilionanthe teres. The sequence goes on along the minus strand of CM040430.1, from coordinate 54,731,435 downwards.
GAAATTTGGTAATGCATTTAACTACAGAAAGTATTTCTTTCTCGATGGTCGAATATTTTTCTTGAGTGGTATTCCACTTGCCAGATGTAAAGTGAACTAATTGTTCAGTATTAGAAGTTTTTGCTTTAAAATTTCTCCGTAGTCAATATTAGATACGCCTGTCTTTACTATTTTAGGGAGAGACGGATCTGCAATATGTAAACAAGGTAACCTTTTTACATTTTGCTTAATTATTTAGACAACTTTAGTATGATTCTCTATTCATGGATTATGATGTTTCTATAATCTATTATAAAGAATAGCAACATCTAAAGCAAGATTTTAATAATAGTCCACTACATAATTGAGTGAACCCAGAAATCTTTGTAATTGACGGAGATCAATGATTTCATCTAGAAATTTAGAAGCAAACTCTATGCTTCTTTCAATTGGAATAATTGTATTCCGAACAATTATGTCCTAAAAATCGTATTTCAGTTTGAAATAATTTGATTTTGGGCGCAGAGATTACCAGCCCATTATTTTTTACAATCCATTGGAATGGTTGTAGATGTTTAAAATGTTCCTCTATTGATTTAGAGAAAACAAGTACATCTTCAAAATAAACTAACATATAATTAGAATATGGATTGAAAATTTCATTCATGATTTTCTGAAATTCAAATGGAGGGTTTTTCAATCTGAACGACATAACGTTCCATTCATAATGACCAAACGGAACAGTAAAGGCTGTTTTATATCTGCCTGATTCAAAATTTTGAATCTGCCAGTATCCAGATTTTAAATCAAATTTTAAAAATATTAGAGATTTACTTAGACGATTAAGTAAGTCTCTTTTATTCGGTATAGGGTACAAGATCCATTTGAAAACTTCATTTAAAGGTTTCTAATTAATAGCTAATATAGGTTTATTCCTTTCTCTTTCTGCATTATTCATAACATAGAATGCAATACAGCTCCAAGGAGAGCTAGATATTCTTTTTTTGTTAAAAAGTTCATTAATTTCTTCTTTACAAATTTTTAAGTATTCTTGATTCATCTGACAAGGTCGTGCCTTTGTCTTGATATTTCTTTCATCAAAATTGTCGATGTATGGTAAAGCAATACAATGCTTTTTTCTATCCCAAAAAGTAGCTGGATTTTCACCGCAAATTTTGTTTAGCATATTTTTATGTAAAGTAGAAATTTTTTCTTTTATGAAATTATTTTTAAATTTTTCGCTATACTTAACAAAATGATTTCTTCTTGTAAGAAATTAATTTGATTTTGTTTTAACTTGAATTTATTTATTTCATTTAAAATAATTTCTGTAGGATTTGTGATAAATTCAAAAATAATTGTTTTTTCAAATTTATTAGAATATATGCCAGTATTATCAATCTTATTAATTGGCGTAATTTTATAAAGGAACGGAGTTCCCAAAATAATATGTTGAGTTAAATTTTTAACTAATAAAAAAGGAGTATTGATGCAAATATCATTTTTGCAAATATTAGCAGAAGAAATTTTATATTGAATTTCCATTTTATTTCCAGACACAGAAGTTAACTGTTGCGTAGTTTTCTCAAAATATTTTGAAGGTATTATTCCTTCTTGAATATAATTTATATCTGTTCCGCTATCAACAAGAGCAGTAAGATTAGATAAAGTATTTTCTATATTTATATTTAAAGTAATGGTTATAAACCATTTATGCATAATAGCTATTTGTAAAGAATTTAAAAAAGACTGTTCTAAATTGTTATCTTTTTATACTGTTATTTCAGTAGGTGTAATATTATTTAATCCTAATTTTAATAATCTAGTATTTATTTTTTCTTGATTTTTTCAAAAAATATTCATTTCAAATTTTAAAATATTAACTTCATTTTTTAAATCATTTATAGTAGTGGTTCTACTATCAGTATTTAAAATTAAAGCTTTATTTAAAGCTTCTTTCATTGAATATCCTTGAAAAGGAATAGTATTATAAGAGGAGGGTTCTCCTCTAAAATCAATAATTATTTTTAACATCTTATTTCGAGTCTATTCATCCTCAATTTGGGATGCAATTTTAAGTATCTCTTCTTTCATTGAAGAAGATAAAGTAAATAAGCCGTTCATTTCGACTATTTATTTGTAATAATTTTCATTATTACATTTGTACTTAGATTCTGTGCAATTATTTTTATCAAATTATGATGACTAAGAGGAATTGTCCTCAAAATCGTCTAAATTATCAGGCGTCTCCAAACTTTCAGGAGATGAGTTTAATATAACTTTAAAAATATATTGCTTAATATTTTGATCAATATTAAGCTCATTTATTTTCTTTTTAACTATGCATTTATTTGCATAGTGGCTGGTCTTGCCACATTTGTAGCATTTTATTTCTCTGATTTCTCTATTTCTATTTTTCTTATGAGAATTCTTTGACCTTTTCTTTGAATATTTTTTAGAGCGTTGCTTATGATATTTCTTCTGTTTATGAAGATTTTTCTTTTTCTTTAGGAAATTTAAGAATATCATAAGCAAATTGTTCACAGAAAGCACCTAATTGTTTTCTCTCTGTCAACCTTTCTTTTTTAATCTGATATCTCAATTTGAGATCTGTACATAAGGCTAAGCCTTATTGTACACATGTATTAATTAGTTGTCCATATGTCAGATTTTCATATGGAATACATTTTATATTAGTATCTTGTAATTATCTTTTTACTTTATCAGCAAAAAAATTAGGTAATCCTTCGTAGCCAATATTAGATGCGTCTGTCTCTACTGTTTTAGGGAGAGACGGATCTGCAATATGTAAACAAGGTAACATTTTTACCTTTTTCTTAATCATTTGGACAGCTTTTGTATGATTCTCTGTTTATGGATTATGATGTTTCTTTAATCTATTATAAAGAATAGCAGCATCTAAAGCAAGATTTTTGTAATAGTCCGCTACATAACTGAGCGAACCCAAAAATCTCTATAATTGATGGGTATTAATGATTTCATCTCAAAATTTAGAAGCAAACTCTATGCTTCTTTCAATTGGAATAATTTTATTCCGAACAATATTATGTCCTAAAAAACGTATTTCAGTTTGAAAAAATTTGATTTTGGGCGCAGGGATTACCAGCCCATTATTTTTGACAAGCAGTTGGAATGTATGTAGATGTTTAAAACATGCAAACAAGGAAAACGATAAACCCCTCTTTGCCTCCCTAGTCGACCTATAGGCGATGTCGGCGAAGTCAGACAGTGAAGAGAGAGGGAGGTGCAAAAGAAACTTCAGTGAGAGAAAGGAGCATCCTGATCCTTCTCTTTGACTATCGGCCGAGACTGAGGAAGGGGAAGTGTCGAGGGTTTCGATGGAGAGAGGAGAGGCTTTGTGAGGCATGTTAGCTACTAGGGTTTCGGGTGTGTGGGGCATTAGGCTAGGGAGTCGAGTGAGGTAGCCAATGGAGAGTAGCCGTCAAGGGTTTTGTGAAGGAGGTTGGAGCGAAGCGGCCGAGGGTCTCTGGAAGGAGGTTCTTGATGCTCGACTTTATATTTTGCAAGAATTTATGAACTCAAATTTATATATTTTTAATGATTTTGTTAAGTTCAAGCATTCAACGTAAGTATACGTATCGTATCAAGTAATACAGGGCTCTAATGGAGTCCTGGTTATCGATCTCACAGGGAAGTTTGGAATATATAAGAAAGTGTTCACAATATAGGTAACGTAGCACTAAAATCTAATATTTAATTTGCAATTAAAGTTTTCTACTTACTACTACTATGCAGGTAACTGTAACAATTAACTAACTACAATTACTTCTAACAACTTTAGAAACAGAATTAACTAACAGACACACTAAACTAAGTATTTGAAAGGTTTTCGATATATGAGAAAAGTATCTTTTCTCTTACAATGAGAACATGATGTGTGGATTAATATGGAACAAATATTTATATTATTGTGCCAAATAGGAGCATAGATGATTCTTTACCCTGGAAAGAGTACCCCCTCTTCTAAGTAAGAAAAGGACATTGACATATCCTAAGTTTAGTCACTAAATCTAAGGCTAGGCTGGGAGGATACCGGCTCTCACTTCAGAGCTCCCACTCACCCTTCACCCGAAGGCTAACCTTTGATATTAGTTACTAATCTTAGAACCAATTTGGGGATTTCAACCTGCCACCCTGAAATCTCCATATTAAAGTTCATCAAAACATATTTCCCTATTCATTTGCACTCAATTCCCATGAACTACGCAATTCATCTATAGAAATTAAATGAATCTTTCATTATTGTTGTAGGACATTAAATATTTTCAAACTTAATGTTCAAAAACATATTTAACATTTAAATTGGCCAAATCTAAAGTAAATTAAGTTCTAAATGAAAAACCATCACAATCTTTTCATTACATTAAAATCAAATCCAATCCACATCAATCCATCATCACATCTCTATGCAAGAAGAAAGACAAGGGAGACTACTCAGAATTCATGGAGAAGATACAATAAAACATGGATTATATATATATAATAAAAGTCATACAAACCACAAAAGAAAATACAACTTATCTCTTTCTCTTCCCCAATGCAATTCCCTTAAAGTTCCTTTGAATCCTCTTCTCTCTTCTTTACAACACTTGATTCTCTCTTTAGAATGGAAAGGAAAAAGCAATCTCTCACTTTACTCCTTCTCCTTCACTCCTTAGAGAAGAATTCCTCTCAAATCCTCACTCTACACACACTTCTCCTAAACCCTAACACTTAACACTCACTAAACTACACTACAAAACACTAGAATCCACAGAAATCCACATCATTTTCGTTCAAAAATAGTTACTTATAAGATAGGGACAAAATCCCAAGAGTTTCCATAGGCATCCCTTCAAAAAGTCGCCAAAACTCTTCAAATTTGAACTCCACCGACTTCGGGCGCCGGCAGCGCCAAATAGGGCGCCGGCGGCGCTCTCTCGTGCAATTAATTCTGGACTCTCTGGATTTGGGCGCCGGCGACGCCATAACACTTTTTAACCATTTTGCTCTTTTTTGCTCCTTTTTGCTCCGGATTCGTTTCTTTTTGCTTCTTTTCACTCCAATCACCTAAAATCATCATACCTTCAAAAAATCATGAAAAATACCTTTCTTTAAAGTGCAATATCACAAAAAATGGGTAAAATTATATAGCAAAAACCATATATATTTTTTGTGCATCAGAATCCCTCAAACTTTAACTATTACTTGTCCTCAAGTAATCATTTTACTACATAAAAAATAACTCTAGGCAATGTACTTTTTAACTGTAAAAAACTAAAATTTTTCATTCAAAAGAATATATTGGTTAGATTTTCGGAAAGAAATTTAGCAACTTAGGTTAACACTAAAGGTGTAAGAATATTCAGCAATCAAGTCTAAGAGTTCTAGTCTTCTATTTATTTCAAGATGAACCATAATTTGTCATATTAAGAGTGCCTCAAAAGACTATGTGAAAAAGGAGTTCATGTAAACTTTATTAGAATGTAGGTCAGTACTTAAAACATAAATTCAGAAATGAAATCAAGCTTTCCCTTTAGGGTGATTCAAATGAAGCCAATTTTTTATTAGGCATATCCTCAAGCTTCTCCTCATAAATATTTTTCTTTCTTTTCTTTTCTTTTCTTTTTCTTTTTCTTTTTTCTTTTAGGGATTATTTTTCAATCCTTCTTTTCTTTTCTCTCTTTTTTTTATTGAGGATTACTATATCTGGATAGCCCTTTAATGATTTTGAACTTCACTCTCTTCTTTCTAAAGTTCAAACCTGGAACAACTCTTTACTTTATAATTAAGTATAAGCTTTATTATTCATCATAAAGTTACAATCTCTTCTTAACACACAATACTTTAAGTCCCTTAACATTTCAAAAATACAGTTTTCTTTACTTTAAATAGTTGACTATAATCAAATCCTTTCATACCAAATATCTTACTTCTATAAAATCAACCTTTATCACTAAAAATTTTCATCCTATCCTTCCATAATATTCAACTGAAATAAAAAAAAGTTTTAGTTACTTACAGTGAGGTTCAACTGCCAGAAGTTATGCTAATAATTTTTGAAAAAAATAATAATTGAGAACAAATAAAAGTTAGTATTTCTCTACCCTCCCCAAACTTAAATTTTTTAATATATTTGAAACAGATTAAAGTAGAAGAAAACTTACCTCTCTGTGCTGGGATCTGGAAGTCTTCAACAGCTATCTGGTATTAGTCAAAAATTACAACTAGCAGGCATGAAACAATTAGTAGCAGTGATATACAATTTTAAATATTTGCATGGGTAAAGAGAAATTATCATTAAACACTAAACATCAACAGAACACAATAACATGAATCAAACTATCACAATACTAAATATTCCAGCTAACAATTTAAATGTTTCAGTACATTATAACAATACACTAACAGAGTTACACAACATATGAAAAATAAATACTACAACAGTACAACAACAGGGTTACACATTATATGAAAAGTAAATATCCACTACATCACATCAGTACAACACAATAGGACAAGAACAACAAAAATAAAAACTAATAATCTACCAGTCTTCATCACCAGGATCAATAGGATCATCAACAGGGTCATCAGTAGGGTCCTCAGCAGGGTCAGGTCTATATGGTTTATAGCTGAGGCAAGAAGGAAATATCACATAGGACTCCCCCCTCATAAATCTGATCTGAGCATCTTAATAAGCAATGTCGAACACAACTCTCCTCCACAGATAATCTTCATTCAAATCACTCCTCACCTCAAATACATCCATCCGACCATGGAGTCTATCTACACTAGCACTCTGTAGTCTCAGCTGCTCCATAATATCAGATAAGGTAGGCGGCTCAGATGTAGATGGAACATCATAACTCGTAGTAGGAATATCAGTACTCCTACGCTCAGCTCGGGCTTCTACAGGAGACTCATTAGTATGGATAATATTCTTTGTAATTGGTCTCAAAGGTATAGCCACTTCTTCAGAACTACGGAACTCCACTAACACAGAGGGCATAAACTAAAGCAGGATGTCCTAATCCTCCAGTGGTCTCACCTCTAGCAATCGTCTGAATATTCTTGTAAATAATAGTCCCAATATCAATCTTTTTCATCTTCTGTATACAGTAGTTCATAATCGCTCTATCTCTAGTAACTTCAATGTGGTGATAAGATTGTAATAGTCTCGCGAAATGAAATAATGCCAAACTTTTGAACCAACATTCAATTTTGTGGAGGGAAAATTTATCAACTGTTTTTGACTTACTTTCCATTCTAGTCGCTCTTCAGTCAGAAAAGCAATAACTTCTCTCATATTCTCTCTCCCAGTGTCAAATTTTTCGTATTTACACATGAATGGTTCCCGAGTCTGATAGAAAGCATTGATACGTTGAGTAGTAAACTCAAACATTTTTCCTCTAACAAGCACATATTCAGTCTCAGTCCAGGGTATATTCGAATATAGTTCTCTAACAACTCCCATAACAACATTCACAGTGAAATAACAAAACCGCTCCCAATTTCGCTCTGCAATCAATTGTTCTACAGATCCTTCAGGACTATCAAAAGCTCAATCCTAAATACACTTTTTGTTGTATAGGTGAGAGTAATAGCGAAATTGGGCTTTGATGTTGACGAATCTCTCCTCATCAAAATCCAATTTCCTCTTCCCTTTACTCATCCTTGGAGCCATGTAAATTTCTAAAATTTCCAAGAAAATTCCAATAAATCCCAAATTCACAATGTAACAAATTCCAAACACTATTCTAAATAAGTAAGAGCAAATTTCATTATAGAAATCACAAAATCTCTTTAAAACTCCAAAAATTCCACCATGAACAATGTGAGAGATTTCCATGATGAAAATCTAAAAATTTTAACTTAAAGTGAAGCTCTTACTAAGAGAAGTGTAAAGCCGGTGTCGAAAAGCCTTGAAATCTTCTTGAATCCGAGATCTAGTAAGCCTAGATCTTCAAAATCACGAAAATAGAGGAGGAATACAAAGGAAAAGAAAAAATTTGTGGGTCCCAGGGCAAAAATTGCAAAATCAAGGGTTTTAGGCCTTTTCTGGGTTCGGGCGCCGGCGGTGCTCTATTTAAGTAAATTGGCCAAACTCTCTGGATTTGGGCGTTGGCGGCGCCAGTCCAAAATATTTTTTGGGTCCAAAATTTTTTTCGTATTTTCGATCGTTTTGACGTCCACAATGATGTCTAACACTTCAATAGGCGTTTACATCAACCCATAAGTAATAATTAACACAATTCTTCACACAAACAAAAAACAACAATCTTATATATATAAAATCAAAGTTACATCATAGACACCAAATATATTCATTCAAACCAACTAATCTTAGATATTTATTACAGCAAGTACTCTACGAGAGGCAAACACTGAGATCTAAGCACACAATGAAAGTAAACACATTCAAATCCAAGTTCCAAGAAAATACTACACAAACCAAACATAACTAAGCAAAGCAAATTGAACACATAACAAACATAAGTAGAATCCATCAATTACTCCACTTCAGTTTCAGAACTATCCTCTCCTCTAATGTCTCCAATTGATTGCTGATGCACAAACAAATTATAGAATGGACGAATTGGAATTCGTCAGATGATTCTTCAGCAATCACCGCGTTCTTCTTTATCAGATTAATCAAGCCCATCTCAACTCGATTAATGTGATCGAATTGCTCTTTCATTCTCCAATCTATATGATCGAATAAATCAGAAATGTTATTGATCGCATTCATAACATTCCGTACCTCAGTCTCCAACTATTTGATCCTCTTTAATAACATTTTGGAACCTTCAGGAAAATAGGGTTGAATCGGTTGTAAAGTCTGTGTTGGTTGATCAGCAAGCAAGTTCATGTCATCTTCATCTCCAACTGTCTCGTAGTCATAGGGATTAGTTGGATCAATAAACCTCCATGGAAGAAGAACCTTTTCCCAACTTTCATAAGAAACCTGTGATTGACTACATAACAGAAATATGGTGGACGAGTGTCCAAGCCCATATTTAGATCCATGCATAATTAATCCAAGTACTGATTTCACAATGATATTACCAATGTCAACCGGCCTCCCGGTTTGAATACAGAAATTCAAAATGGCGCTTTCCTTGGTTACCTTGCTAATCTTCAATGTCGGAAATAACTTTTCCAAAATAAAGTATTGCTACTGCTTTGATACTGGATTGAGAGATGCAGATGGGAAACTAATGTATCAATTCTCTCTAACTTCCCATTCTTCATTCTCATCCATCAGATATCGATACACATCATTCATATTATCCTTCGTGGCATTGAAATTATAATAATGGCAAATAGGTACGTTCTCGATCATAAAGAGGTTGTTAATTCATGCAGGAGTAAATTATACCAATCTACCACGCACAAATACGAACCCTTGATTGATCTTGTTAAGATTTGCATAAAACTCTTTCACGACGGGAACAACAACGGCAGCGGTAGTGTAGCAAAGCACTTCCCAACGTCTCTCATTAATAATCTCTTCAATTCTAGTAGTAAGATTATCCATACCTCGATTTATGAAGCCTCTTTCCTTGATAATCATTCTTTTCATCATCACTTTGTTGAACAAACACTGCGCTTCAAATATGAACTTCCTTCGGTTGAAAATATGAAATCGAGTGGTTTCAATGGGAAAGTAATCCATAGGATATGAATTGGGATTGGTGGTTTTCGTTTTTATGGAGTTAAGACGTTAAAAAGGGATTTTAGGGAGTTATAAGGACGAAGATCCAGTCAAAAACCGCCAAAACTCGCATTTTAAAACTTAAAAACTGTCAAACAGATTTTGGGCGGGGGTGGCGCTCGATAGGGCGCCTGCAGTGCTCAAACGGGCAAGTTCAGTGGAGGAAATGTGATAGGGCGCCGGTAGCACTAGTGGTCAAAAATTCTCACCAAACTTCGTTTGATCCAAAATAATCCAATATCTCGATTTGATTCATCATTTATCAATTTTTAAAGTATTTAGGAGTAATTAAGATTCAAAAACAACTATCTAAAAAGCACAACTACAACAAACAAGCAAACACACCACAAAGATACATATGGGTTGCCTTTCATAAAGCACTTGGTTTAACGTCGTCAGCCCGACAAACTATTCAGTTAATCAAGATGACTCAGTATTAAAACCTCTTTAAAGTCAGGTTGAAACCCATCAAAGTAAGGCTTTAATCGATGCCCATTAACCTTGAAAATCTTTTTAGTATCTGGATCTTTAATATTAACAACTTCAAAAGAATGAACTTTTATAACTGTAAAAGGTCCTAACCATCTAGACTTGAGCTTTCCAGAAAATAACTTCAATCTTGTGATATACAATAAAACTTTTTGTCCATATTCCAAGTTCTTTTTCAATATCTTCCAATCATGCCATAATTTCCTTTTCTCTTTATAAATCCTATCATTGTGATAAGATGCATTTCCAATCTCTTCCAATTCATTCAATTGCATAAATCTTTTCTCTCCAGCATTTTTTAAATCAAAACTTAACTCTTTTATCACCCAATATGCTTTATGCTCCAATTCAACTGGTAAATGGCAAGTCTTACCAAACACTAGTCTATAAGGAGACATTCCAATAAGGGTTTTAAAAGCAGTTCTATAAGCCCATAAACCAGTATCTAATCGAGCAGACCAATCTAGTTTATGATTATCCACAGTTTTCTCCAAGATTCTTTTAATTTCACGATTAGACACTTCTGCTAAACCACTAGTCTGGGGATGATAAGCAGTAGAGATTCTATGAATTATATTATATTTCTCAATTAATCTCTTAATTTGATTATTCCTGAAATGGGATCCACCAGCAGTTATGATTACTCTTTGCATTCCATATCTTGTAAATATATTTTTCTTTAAAAATTTTGAAACTTTCTGAGTATCACATCTAGATAAAGCAACAACTTCAATCTATTTCGAGACATAATCAAAGGCAACCAATATATATATATATTTCCAAATGAAGGAGTAAATGGTCCCATAAAATCTATTCACCATACATCAAAAATTTCAACTTCCAAATTATAATTTAGAGGCATTTCATTTCTTCTAGAGATATTACCTACTCTCTGACATCGATCACAAGATTTAGTATATCTATAAACATCTCTAAAAAGTGTAGGCCAATAAAATCCAAATTGTATAATCTTAAAAGCAGTTTTATCAACACCAAAATGACCTCCAAATTTAGAATCATGACATCGTTGAATAATCAAATTAGTTTCTTCTTGTGGCACACATTTCCTAATAATCAGATCCTTACACTGTTTATATAGATAAGGATCTTCCCAAAAATAGAATTTTGCATCATATTCAGACTTTCTTTGTTATTGCCTTGTTAAATCAGGTGGTACAATATCACTTATAATATAATTTATAATATCAACATACCAAGGCAAATTACTTCACATAATAGTATAGAGTTTCTCATCAAGAAAATTTTCAGTAATTTTTTTTCAATTTCAGATAATTTATCATAGTCTATTCTTGACAGATGATCAGCTATTTGATTATTAGCTCCCTTCCTATCAACTACCATAAACTTAAATTCTTGCAGAAGAAGTATCCATCTAATGAGTCTAGGTTTCACATCATTCTTTTGTATTAAATATTTGATAGCTGAATGGTCTGTATGCACAATACTTTTAGTTCTAGTTAAATAAGGTCTAAATTTTTCAAAAGCAAATACTATAGCTAATAACTCTCTTTCAGTTGTGGTATAATTAATTTGAGCCTCATTAAGAGTTTTACTAGCATAGTAGATGACTTTGAAAACTTTATCATGCCTTTGCCCCAATGCTACTCCGATTGCATAATCACTAGTATCGCACATAAGTTCAAATGGTTTCTCCTAATCAGGTGAAACAATTTTAGGTGCAATGATTAATTTTTCTTTTAATAATTCGAAAGCTCTTATACAATTATCATTAAAATCAAACTTTCTATCATTTTATAAAAGTCGGCACAAAGGTTTAGTAATTTTAGAAAAATCTTTAACATATCGCCTGTAAAATCCAGCGTGTCCTAAGAATCTCCTCACCTCTCTCACAGTAGTGGGTGGCGACAATCTCTCAATCACTCTAATTTTAGCAGGGTCGACCTTCATACCATGTTCGAAAATTTTATGCCCAAGCACAATTCCTCCTACAACCATAAATTGACATTTCTCCCAATTTAGAACTAGAATTTTTTTCTCACAGAGCTCCAAAACTTTTGCTAAGTTTTCCAGGAAAATTTCAAATGAAGTCCCAAATACAGTGAAATCATCCATAAAAACTTCTATTCCATTATCTATCATACTACTGAAGATAGACATCATACATCTCTGAAATGTTGCAGTGCATTACATAGTCCAAAAGGCATTCTTTGAAAAGCAAAGGTTCCATAAGGGCTAGTAAATGTTGTCTTTTCTTGATCCTCAGGAGCAATAGGTATCTGAAGGTAACCAGTATATCCATACAAAAAATAGTAGTACTTGTGTCCAGCGAGTCTATCTAGCATTTGATCGAGAAAAGGAAGAGGAAAGTAATATTTTCTGGTGGCGGCATTTAATTTCCTATAGTCAATACAAATTCACCAACCATTAATTTTTCTTGTGGGTATAATTTCATTACATTCATTCACTTCTACAGTCACTCCTACCTTTTTCGGTACACAACGTATTGGACTCACCCAAGCACTATCCGAAATAGGATAAATAATTCCAGCATCCAGCCATTTTAAAATTTTTTTCTTAACTACATCTTTCACCATAGGATTCAATCTCCTTTGTGGATCAATTCTCGGTTAAAGGACTAACTCCTTTAATATCTGCCAAAGTCCATCCAAAAGCTTTCTTGTATCTTTTTAAAGTTTCCAACAACTTCTGTTCTTTAAATCGTTTAACTCCAAAGATACAATAACTGGCAAGGTAGATGATTCTCCTAAAAACATATACTTTAAATGATTAGGGAGAATTTTCATTTCAAGTTCAGGAGGTTTTATGATAGATGGAATTAAGCTTTTATCTCCACCTTCCATAGTGTCTAATACTTCAAATCTCTCCTGAACAAACTCTAAATCTTCATTCTTCTTACTATCTAAATTTTCTTCATCTTCAATTTCTTCTTCAAACATATTTTTATATTTTTCTTCTTTTTCAAATATATTTTTAAAATGATAGTTTCTCAAGTAATCACAGACCTCCATCCTAAAACATTCATTATCTTTTTCCATTGAGGGATACTTCATAGATTTTAAAATATTAAAGTTCACCTCTTGATCATTAACTCGCATAGTTAACTCTCCTTTTTGAACATCAATTTTCGCTCTTCCAGTAGTAAGGAATGGTCTTCCCAAAATGATTGGAATTTCTTTATCTTCCTCCATATCAAGTACAATAAAATCCACAGAGAAGATAAATTTATCCACTTTCACTAACACATCTTCCACCACTCCTTTAGGATAAGTAATTAAACGATCGGCCAACTGAAGAGTCACAGATGTAGGTGAAATTCTCCTATTCCCAACCTTTTTAAAGTTGATAAAGGCATAAGATTAATACTAGCTCCAAGATCACATAAAGCTTTTCCGAAAAAAATTTCCCCTATAGCACACGTAATAGTGAAACTACCAGGATCTTTGAGTTTTTACGGAAGCTTCTTCTAAATAGTTGCACTACACTCTCCGCTAAGTGCAACAGTTTCTTGATCTATAAACTTTCTTTTCTTTCTTAGAATATCCTTTATAAACTTAGCATAATCAGGCATCTGTTCTAATGCTTCAACAAAAGGAATATTTATAGTTAATTTCTTAAGGATCTCCAAAAATTTTCCAAATATGTTATCCCTGTTTTGTTTCTTCAATCTTTGAGGAAATGGAGGTGGTGGTATTTCAACAGTTATCTTCATTGGCTCAAGAGGATAATCCAAGTCTGGATAAATCTTGTTTGAACCTTTTTCAATTTCCACCTTCTCCTTTTCTATTTCAACATCTTTTTGCACTCTAGTTTGCAATTCTTTTCCACTCCTTAATTGAATAGGCTTAAATTGTTCCTTGTTTTGATCTTTTGGATTGATCTCAACATTACGTAAAAGTGTTCTAGAAGGTCTATTATTAAGTGCAGTGAAAATATGTTCTGATTGATTTTCAATATTTTTCATAGCAACACCTTGAGCTTGTAATTGATTTCCCATATTCATAATCATTTCTTCAGTAGACAACTTCTTATCCTTAAATTGTGGGTTACTATTAAATTCAGGGGGATAAGATGGTCTAAAATTAGTATTTCCTTGATTGTTCAAATTTCCAATTGGATTTATAGAATTATTAGCCTAGTGCGGGTTAACATTAGCATTACTATTATTCCAATTGAAATTTGGGTGATTCTTCCAACCAGAATTATAATAATTCGAATAAGGATTATTAGGTATATTAATAACATTTAAAGTCTCATAAGGTGTTTCGAGATTCATTATTCGTCCAAATGAATTTTCCTCCAACACTTGAGGTGGTTGAGAATAATTCATTCCATATTGATATATTTTCTTTGAAAGGGCTGCAATTTGAGAAACTACCATAGTCATCATATCTGAATTATGAACACTAGCTACTCTCTTAGGATTTACTTGTTCAGAGGGTCATTGAAAATTATTAGTAGTCATTTCTTCAATTAATGCGTATGCTTCGTCAAAGGGTTTTGACATTAATGATCCACCAGCAGCAGCATCTATATTAGATCTCAATGATCCCACTAATCCATTATAAAATGTTTGAATTATTAACCAATCTAGTAAAGCATGATATGGGCACTTCCTAATAAAATCTTTAAATCTTTCCCAAGCTTTATATATTGACTCTCCTTCAAACTGACAAAAGGATGTAATATTATTTCTTAGTTTAGCAGTCTTTGATGGAGGGAAATATTTTGATAGAAACTTTTGAGATAATTCTCCCCAAGTTCTAAGTCTAACAGTGTTTCTAGACACTCCGTCATATTTAAAAGTAGCACGCAGTTTTAAAAAACTATCGAGATGTTAATTTGGATCCTCATTAGGTGTTCTTCCAAATTGATTATTTTGTACCATTTGGATAATAGCAGGTTTAAGTTCAAATGAATTAGCAGCAACATCAGGGTTTTGAATAGTTATGTGAATTTCATCTGTTGTTGGGTTAGCATAATCTCTTAAAGGTCTTAGAAAATTTCCAATATCATTTCTCTGATTATCTTGATTATTCGCCATTTTGTAAGGATTTTCAATTTGTTTTTTTGTTTTTGTTGCTTTCCAATTTTTCTGACAGTACGCTCTAACTCCGAATTGTAAGGCACTAAACCTATAGATCCGCTACTACGCATATACAAACACAAATACTTTAATAAAGTAAACAAACACACAATTACACACTACAAAATAAATGTTTTCTATTACTATAAATACCGTTTATAATTACTTACTTACTACGTTACATTCCTACTTACTTTCTTTACTCTGTTACCTTCCCCGGCAACGGTGCCAAAAACTTGATGCTCGACTTTATATTTTACAAGAATTTATGAACTCAGATTTATATATTTTTAATGATTTGTTTAAGTCCAAGCATTCAACGCAAGTATACGTATCGTATCAAGTAATACAGGGCTCTAATGGAGTCATGGTTATCGATCCCACAGGCAAGTTTGGAATATATAAGAAAGTGTTCACAATATAGGTAAGGTAACACTAAAATAATCTTGCAGAAATGAAATAATGCCAGATTTTTGAAGCAACATTCAAAGTGGAGGTGGTAATAATCTTGCAGAAATAAAATAATGCCAAACTTTTGAAGTAACATTTAAAGTGGAGGTGGGGAAATTTATCAATTATTTTTGCTTACTTTCCATTCTCCTCGCCAGTCAGTCAGAAAAGCAATCACTTCTCTCATATTCTCCCTCCCAGTGTCAAATTTTTCGTACTCACATATGAATGGTTCTCGAGTCTGATAGAAAGCATTGGTACGTTGAGGAGTAAACTCAACCATCTTTCCTCTAATAAGCACATACTCAGTCTCAGTCCAGGGTATGTCAGAATAGAATTTTCTAACAACTCCCATAACAGCATTCGCAGTGAAATAACAAAATTGCTCCCAGTTTCGCTCTGTAATTAATTGTTCTATGGATCTGCCAGGACTATCAAAAGCTCTATCCTGCATACACTTCTTGTTGTGAAGGATAGAGTTATAGCGAAATTCAGCTTTGACGTTAACAAACCTCTCCTCATAAAAATCCAATTTCCTCTTCCCTCTTGGAGCCATGTGAATTTCTAATATTTGCAAAAAAAATTCCAATAAATCTCAAATTCACAATGTAACAACTCCAAACACTATTTAAAGCAAGTAAGAGCAAATTTCATCATGGAAATCTCAAAACCTCTTTAAAAATCCAAAAATTCCACCATAAACAATGTGAGAGATTTCCATGGTGAAAATCTAAAAATTTTAACTTAAAGTGAAGCTCTTACCAAGAGAAGTGCAAATCCGGTGTCGAATAGCCTTGAAAACTCCTTAAATCCAAGATCTAGCAAGCCATAGATCTTCAAAATCACGAAAAAGGAGGAGGAAGACGAAGGAAATGGAAAAATTTTGCAGGTCCCAGGGCAAAAATCACGAAATCGAGGGTTTTAGCCATTTTCTGGGTTCGGGCACCGGCGGCGCTCTATTTAAAATAAATGGCCAAACTCTCTAGATTTTGGCGCCGGTGGTGCCAGTCCAAAATATTTTCTGGGTTTGAAAATTTTTTCGTAATTTCGATCTTTTCGACGTCCACAATGATGTTTAACATTTCAATAAACATTTACATCATCCCATAAGCAATAATTAACACAATTTTCACACAAACAACACACTTATATATAAAATCCAAGTTACATCAAAGACACTAAATATATTCATTCAAACCAACTATTGTTAGATGTTTAGTGCAGCAAGTACTCTACGATAGGCAAGCACTAAGATCTAAGCACACAATAAAAGTAAACACAACCAAATCCAAATTCAAAGCAAAGCAAATACTACACAAACCAAACATAACTAAGCAAAGCAAACTAAACACACAACATACACAAGTAGAATCCATCAATTACTCCACATCAGTTTCAAAACTATCATCTCCTCTAATTTCTCCAATTGATTGTTGATGCACAAAAAAGTTATAGAATGGATGAAATGGAAATTCGTCAGATGATTCTTCATCAGATTGATCAAGCCCATCTCAATTCAAGCAGTGTGATCGAATTGCTCTTTCATTCTCCAATCTATATGATTGAATAAATCAGAAATGTTGTTGATCGCATTCATAACATTTCATACCTCTTTCTCCAATTATTTGATCCTCTTCAATATCATCCTGGAACCTTGAGGAAAATAGGGTTGATCGGCTGTGAAGTCTGCGTTGGTTGATCAGCGAGTAAATTCATGTCATCTTCATCTCCAACTGTCTGGTAGTTGTAGGGATTAGTTGGATCAATAGGCTTCCATGGAAGAAGAACTTTTTCCCAACTTTCATAAGGAACTTGTGGCTGACTACATAACAGAAATATGGTGGAAGGGTGTCCAAGCCCATATTTGGAGCCATGCACAATTAATCTAAGTACTGATCTCACAATAATATCACCAATGTCAATCGGCCTTCCAGTTTGAATACAGAAATTCAAAATGGCGCTTTCCTTGGTTACCTTGCTAATCTTCAATGTCGGAAATAACGTTGCCGAAATAAAGTACTGCCACTGCTTCGATACTGGATTGAGAGATGCAGATGTGAAACTCATGTATCCATTCTCTCTAACTTCCCATTCTTCATTCTCATCCGTCAGATATCAATAAACATCATTCATATTATCCTTAGTGGCATTATAGTTAGAATAATGGCAAAAAGGTACGTTCTCGATCATAAAGAGATCTTGATTCGTGCAGGCGTGAATTGCACAAATCTACCACCCACAAATACGAACCCTTGATTGATCTCGTGAATATTTGCATAAAACTCTTTCATGACAGGAACAACAACGGTGGCGGTAGTGTAGCAAATCACTTCCCAACGTCTCTCTTTAACAATTTCTTCAATTCTAGTAGTAGGATTATCCATACATCGATTTATGAAGCCTCGTTTCTTGATAATCCTTCTTTTCATCATCACTTTATTGAACAAACGTTGTGCTTCAAACTTATGAACTTCCTTCGGTTAAAAACATGAAATCGAGGGGTTTCAATGGGAAAGGAATCCATAGGATACGAATTGGGATAAGTGGTTTTCGTTGTTCTGGAGTTAAGAAGTCAAAAATGGAGTTTGGGGAGTTATAAGGATGAAGATCCCACCAATAACCGCCAAAACTCGCATTTTGAAACTTAAAAACTGTCAAACAAATTTTGGGCACCGGCGGCGCTCGATAGGGCGTCGGGGGCGCTCAAACAGTTAAGTTCAGCAGGCAGAAACAATAGGGCACCGGCGGCGCCAGTGGTCAAAATTCTCATCGAACTTTGTTTGATCTAAAATATTCCAATATCTCGATTCGATCCATCATTTATCAATTTTTTAATTATTTAGGAGTAATTAGGATTCAAAATCAACTATCTAAAAAGGTACAACTACCACAAACAAACAAACACACAACAAAGATACATATGGGTTGCCTCACATAAAGCACTTGGTTTAACGTCGTCAGCCCGACAAACCATTCAGTTAATCGAGATGACTCAACATTAAAATCTCTTTGAAATCAGGTTGAAACCCATCAAAGTAAGACTTTAATCGATGCCCATCAACTTTGAAGATGTTTCCAGTATCAGAATCTTTAGTATCAACAGCTCCAAAAGAATGAATTTTAACAATTGTAAAAGGTCCTAACCATCTAGACTTGAGCTTTCTGGGAAATAACTTCAGTTTTCTGTTGTATAATAAAACTTTTTGTCCATTTTCCAAGTTCTTTTTCAATATCTTCTGATCATGCCATAATTTCATTTTCTCTTTATAGATCCTATCATTGTGATAAGATGCATTTCTAATCTCTTCCAATTCATTCAATTGCATAAATCTTTTCTCTCTAGCATTCTTAAAATTAAAATTTAACTCTTTTATCGCCCAATATGCTTTATGCTCCAATTCAACTGGTAAATGAAAAGTCTTACCAAACACTAGTCTATAAGAAGACATTCCAATAGGGGTTTTCAAAGCAGTTTTATAAGCCCATAAAGCAGTATCTAATCGAGCAGACCAATCTAAATTATGATTATCCACAGTTTTCTCCAAAATTGTTTTAATATCATGATTAGACACTTCTGCTAAACCACTAGTCTGGGGATGATAAGCAGTAGAGATTCTATGAATAATATTATATTTCTCAATTAATCTCCTAATTTGATTATTACTGAAATGGGATCCACCATCAGTTATGATCACTCTCGGCATTCCATACCTTATAAATATATTTTTCTTTAAAAAATTTGAAACACTCCGAACATCACATCTGGGTAAAGCAACAGCTTCAATCCATTTCGAGACATAATCAACAACAACCAATATATATAGATTTCCAAATGAAGGAGTAAATGGTCCCATAAAATCTAATCCCCATACATCAAATATTTTAACTTCCAAGTTATAATTTAGAGGCATTTTATTTCTTCTAGAGATATTACCCACTCTCTGGCATTGATCACATGATTTAATATATCTATAACATCTCTAAAAAGAGTAGGCCAATAAAATCCATATTGTAAAATTTTAGAAGCAGTTTTCTCAACACCAAAATGACCTCCAAATTTAGAATCATGACATCATTGAATAATAAAATTTGTTTCTTCTTGTGGCACACATTTCCTAATAACTAGATCCTTACACTGTTTATATAGATAGGGCTCATCCCAAAAATAGAATTTTTCATCATATTTAAACTTCTTTTGTTGTTGCCTTATTAAATCAGGTGGTACAATGTCACTTACAATATAATTCACAATACCAGCATACCAAGGCAAATTTTTTCCCATAATAGTATAGAGTTGCTCATCAGGGAAAATTTCAGTAATTTCTTTTTCAAATTCAAATAATTTATCATACTCTATTCTAGATATATGATCAGCTCTTTGATTATCAGCTCCCTTCCTATCAACTATCATAAAATCAAACTCTTGCAGAATAAGTATCCATCTAATAAGTCTAAGTTTCACATCCTTCTTTCGCATTAAATATTTGATAGCTGAATTTTCTGTATTTACAATACTTTTAGCTCCTATTAAATAAGGTCTAAATTTTTCAAAAGTAAACACTATAGCTAATAATTCTCTTTCAGTTGTGGTATAATTAATTTAAGCCTCATTAAGAGTTTTACTATCATAGTAAATGACTTTGAAAACTTTATTATGCATTTGCTCCAATGCTACTCTGATTGCATAATCACTTGCATCACACATAAGTTCAAATGACTTCTCTCAATCGGGTGAAACAATTATAGGTTCAGTGATTAATTTATCTTTTAATAATTCGAAAACTCTTAAGCATTCATCATTAAAATCAAACTTTCTATCATTTTCTAAAAGTTGGCATAAAGGTTTAGTAATTTTAGAAAAATCTTTAATATATTGCCTGTAAAATCCATCGTGTCCTAAGAAACTTCTCACCTCTCTCACAGTAGTGGGTGGCGGTAATCTCTCAATCACTCTAATTTTAGTAGGGTCGACCTCCATACCATGTTCAGATATTTTATGCCCAAGCACAATTCCTCCTACAACCATAAATTGACATTTCTCCCTATTCAAAACTAGATTTATTTTCTCACAAAGCTCCAAAACTTTTGCTAAGTTTTCTAGGCAAATGTCAAATGAAGTCCCGAATACAGAGAAGTCGTCCATAAAAACTTCTATTCCATTATCTATCATACTACCGAAGATAGACATCATACATCTTTGAAATGTTGCAGGCGCATTACACAGTCCAAAATGCATTCTTTGAAAAGCAAAGATTCCATAAGGGCTAGTAAATGTTGTCTTTTCTTGAGCCTCAGGAGCAATTGGTATTTGATGGTAACCAGTATATTCATCCAGAAAACAGTAGTACTTGTGTCCAGCAAGTCTATCTAGCATTTGACCGAGAAAAGGAAGAGGAAAGTGATCTTTTCTGGTGGTGGCATTTAATTTCCTATAGTCAATAAAAATTCGCCATCCATTAATCTATCTTGTGGGTATAATTTCATTACATTCATTCACTTCAATAGTCACTCCTCCCTTTTTTGGTACACAATGTATTGGACTTACCCAAGCACTATCCAAAATAGGATAAATAATTCCAGCATCCAGCCATTTTAAAATCTCTTTCTTAACTACTTATTTCATTATAGGATTCAGTCTCCTTTGTGGATCAACTCTCGATTTATGTTCTTCATCTAATAAAATTATGTGCATACAAATCGAAGGACTAACTCCTTTAATATCTGCCAAAGTCCATCCAAAAGCTTTCTTGTATCTTTTTAAAGTTTCCAACAACTTCTGTTCTTGGTATTCGTTTAGTTCCGAAGATACAATAACAAGCAAAGTAGATGATTCTCCTAAAAATATATACTTTAAATAATTAGGGAGAATTTTCATTTCAAGTTTAGGAGATTTTATGATAGATGGAATTATGCTTTTATTTCCACCTTCCATAGTGTCTAATATTTCGAATCTCTCCTGAATATACTCCAAATCTTCATTCTTTTCACTATATGAATTTTCTTCATCTCCACTTCCTTCTTTAAACATATTTTTATATTCTTCTTCTTTTTCAAATATATTTTCAAAATGATCGTTTCTCAAGTAATCACATACCTCCATTCTAAAACATTCATTATCTTTTTCCATTGAGGGATACTTCGTAGATTTTAAAATATTAAAGGTCACCTCTTGACCATTAACTCTCATAGTTAATTCTCCTTTTTTAACATCAATTACCGCTCTTCCAGTAGCAAAGAAATGGTCTTCCCAAAATGATTGGAATTTCTTTATCTTCCTCCATATCAAATACAATAAATTCCCCAAGAAAGATAAATTTATCCACTTTCACTAACACATCTTCCACTGATACTTTAGGGTAAGTAATGGAACGATCGGCTAACTGAAGGGTCACAGATGTAGGAGAAATTCATCTATTCCCAACTTTTTGAAAGTTGATAAAGGCATTAGATTAATACTCGCTTTTAGATCACATAAAGCTTTTCCGAAAAAATTTTCACCTATAGCACATGGAATAGTGAAACTACTAGGGTCTTTAAGTTTTTCCGGAAGCTTCTTCTGAATTATTGCACTAAACTCTCCGCTAAGTGCAACAGTTTCATGATCTGTAAACTTTCTTTTCTTTCTCAGAATATCCTTCATAAACTTAGCATAGTCAGACATCTGTTCTAATGCTTCAACAAAAGGAATATTAATCGTTAATTTCTTAAGGATCTCTAAAAATTTTCCAAATCTGTTATCTCTTTTTTGTTTTTTTAATCTTTGAGGAAATGGAGGTGGTGGCTTTTTGATAGTTATCTTCATTGATTCAAGAGCATAATCCAAGTCTGGATAAATCTTGTTTGAACCTTTTTCAATTTCCACCTTCTCCTTTTCTATTTCAACTTTTTTTTCACTTTAGTTTTATATTCTTTTCCACTCCTTAATTGAATAGCCTTAAGTTGTTCCTTGTTTTGATCTTTTTGATTGATCTCCACATTACTTAGAAGTTTTCCAGAAGGTCTATTATTAAGTGCAGTGAAAATATGTCTTACTTAATTTTCAATATTCTTCATAGCAACACCTTGAGCTTGTAATTGATTTCCCATATTCAGAATCATTTCTTCAGTAGACAACTTCTTATCCTTAAATTGTGGGTTACTGTTGAATCTTGGGGGATAAGATGGTCTAAAATTAGAATTTCCTTTATTGTTCAAATTTCAAATTGGATTCATAGAATTGTTAGCCCAATGCGGGTTAACATTAGCATTATTATTACTCCAATAGAAGTTTGGGTGATCTTCCAACCAGGATTATAATAATTTGAATAAGGATTGTTAGCTCTATTAATAACATTTAAGGTCTCATAAGGTGTTTGAGATTCTGTTATCTGTCCAAATGAATTTTTTTTTTAACACTTGAGGTGGTTGAGAATAATTCATTCCATATTAATCTATGTTCTTTGAAAGGGCTGCAATCTGAGAAACTACCACAGTCATCATATCTGAATCATGAACACTAGCTACTCTCTTAGGATTTACCCTTTCAAAGGGCCATTGAAAATTATTAGTAGCCATTTCTTCAATTAATGTGTATGCTTCATCAAAAGGTTTTGACATTAATGATCCACCAGCAGCAGCATCTATAATAGTCTCAATGATCCCACTAATCCATTATAAATTGTTTGAATTATTAACCAATCTGGTAAAGCATGATGTGGGCATTTCCTAAGAAGATCTTTAAATCTCTCCCAAGCTTCATATATTGACTCTCCATCAAACTGACAAAAAGATGTAATATCATTTCTTAGTTTAGCAGTCTTTGATGGAGGAAAATATTTTGATAGAAATTTTGAGATAATTCTTCCCAAGTTCTAATAGATCCAGGTGCCAACGAATTTAACCACACCTTAGCTTTATCCCTTAATGAAAAAGGAAAAAAGTCTAAGTCTGACAGCGTCACTAGACACTCCATCATATTTAAAAGTAGCACACAATTCTAAAAACTAGCGAGATGTAAATTTGGATCCTCATTAGGTGTTCCAGCAAATTGATTGTTTTGTACCATTTGGATAATAGCAGGTTTAAGTTCAAATGAATTAGCAGCAACATCAGGATTTTGAATAGTTATATAAATTTCATCTGTTGTTGGGTTAGCATAATATCTTAAAGGTCTTGGCATATTTCCAATTTCATTTCTCTGATTATCTTGAATATTCGCCATTTTGCAAGGATTTTCAATTTGTTTTTATTATTTTCAAATTTTTCTGACAGTACGCTCTAACTCCGAATCGTAAGGCACTACACCTGTAGATCCGCTACTACGCATATACAAACTCAAATACTCTAATAAAAATAAACAAACACACAATTACACACTACTACATAAAGGTTTTTTTTAGTTATTTTTTTTTCTTAACTATGTTACCTTCCCCGCCAACGACACCAAATACTTGATGCACGGGACTTATATTGCAAGAATTTATGAACTCAAATTTATGTATTTTTAATGATTTTGATAAGTCCAAGCATTCAACGCAAGTATACGTATCGTATCAAGTAATACAGGGCTCTAATGGAGTCCTGGTTATCGATCACACAGGGAAGTTCGAAGTTTTAAGAAAGAGATCCTAAGATAAGTAAGATGGCACTAAAGTCCTATATTTAAATAACACTTAAAGTTTAACACAAACTCCCTATTAACACTATGCAAAAAACAGTAACAGTTAACTAAACTACAAATACTTCTAACTATTTTAATGACAGAATTAACTAATAGACACACTAAATTAAGTTTTTGAAACGTTTTTGATATATAAGAAAAGTATCTTTCCTCTTGCAAGGAGAATATGATGTGTGGATTGATATGGAACAAATATTTATATTATTGTGCCAAATAAGAGCATAGATGATTCTTTACCCTTAAAAGAGTACCTCCTCTTCTAAGTAGAAAAGAACATTGGCATATTCTAAGTTTAATCACTAACTCTAAGGCTAGGTTGGGAGGATACCGGCTCTCACTTCGGAGCTCCCACTCACCCTTCACCCGAAGGCTAACCTTTGATATTTAGTTACTAATCTTAGAACCAATTTGGGGATTTCAGCCTGTCACCCTAAAATCTCCACATTGAAGTCCATCAAAACACATCTCCCTATTTATTTGAACTCAATTTCTATGAACTATGCAATTCATCCATGAAAATTGAATGGATCTTTCATTATTGTTGTAGGACATTAAATACTTTCAAACTTAATGTTCAACAACACATTTTAACATTTCAATTGGCCAGATTGAAAGTTAATTAAGTTCTAAATCAAAAACCATCACAATTTCTTCATCTCATTAAAAGCATATCAAATCCACATCAATCCATCATCACATCTCTTATGCAAGAAGAAAGACAAGGAAACTACTCAGAATTCATGGAGAAGATATAATAAAACATGGATTTTATATATAAAAGAAAAGTCATACAACCCACAAATGAAAATACAACTATCTCTTTCTCTTCTCCTATGCAATTCCCTTGAAGTTCCTTTTAATCCTCTTCTCTTCCTCTTTACAACACTTGATTCTCTCTTTAGAATGGAAAGGAAGGGCAATCTCTCACTTTACCTCTTCTCCTCCCCTCCTTAGAGAAAAATCCCTCTCAAATCCTCACTCTACACTCTCTACTCCTAAACCCTAACACTTCACTCTCACTAAACTACTCTAAAACCACTGAAGAAGCACACCATTTTCATCCAAAAATAGTTACTTATAAGATAGGAATGAATTCCCAAGAGTTTCCATAGGCATCCCTTCAAAAAGTCGTCAAAACTCTTCAAATTTGAATTGAACCGACTTCGGGCACCGGCGGCGCCAGATAGGGCACCGGCGGCGCTCTATCGTGCTAATTAAGTCTGTGCTCTCTGGATTTGGGCACCGGCGGTGCCAGAACACTTTTTCCACCATTTTTCTCCTTTTTGCTCCGGATTCGTTCCTTTTTGCTTCTTTTCACTCCAATCACCTAAAACCATCATACCTGCAACAAATCATGAAAAAAACCTTTCTTTAAAGTGCAATATCACCAAAAATGGGTAAAATTAGATAGAAAAACCGTATATATTTTCAGTGCATCAATAAGTCTTCAGGTTTAATTTACTGATTGGCTTCAGATGACTGACTAACTCATCATTCTCTTCTGTTGCTACACCTGACTGAATACACAGGGCATGAATCAGGCTGGGTTGTCCTAGTCCACCTGTAGTCTCCATTTTTGAATTAGTTAAAATAACTTTAAATATTGATATTCTTCATGTTCTAAATACAATAATTTAGAATAGCTCTCTCTACAGTAACTTTGCTATGATGGCTGGTAGGCATAAGTCTTGCAGAAATGAAATAATGTCAGGCTTTTGATACAGGATTCAATGTAGAAAGGGGGAAGTTAACTTTTTGCCTCTGTTTAATCTTCTATTCCCCTTTTCCATCAGTCAAATAATTCATAATCATATCAAGTACCTCATTATTAACAAGAAAATTCTCATATTCAAAAGAGAAAGGTTCTCTTAAGTGGTAAAATGCATTGATGCGTGCGGGGGTAAACTCTATCATTTGTCCTTTAATCAAGGGTATATTCACTTCAGAATAGTATAAATTAGCATAAAATTCTCTCGCAATCCCCAGCATCGCTTCAGCAATAAAATAGCAGAAAATCTACCACTAACGATTTGCAATTAATTCTTGGATCACACCTCTAGGATTTTTGAAGGCTTTCTCTTAAATACACTTTTTATTATTAAGAAATGTACTAAAGTGGGAATAAGTCTTGAAATTTACAAACTTCTCTCATCATACTCAAATTTGCCCTTCCCTTTTGCCATTCTTGGAGCCATTTTTCTAAAAATATCAAAATAATCCAAATCAATTTCAAAATTACAATGTAATAGGCTCCAAAGTAAATCTAAGTAAATAAGAACTTCAACTCGATGGAATATCTCCAAATTTTCACTAAAAACCTCAAAGCTTCTGATCTTCCTAATGTAGGAGATTTCCACAGTCAAAATCGAAAAATTTTAGTTTAAAGTGAAGCTCTTACCGAGAGAAGATGAAATCTGAACTTTTCCAGCCACGAAATCGCTTCAAATCTAAATGCAAGTGAGCCCTAAGTGCGAAAATCAACCTTGGCTGGAGGTAGAAGACAATGGTTTGGGTAAAAATGGTGGGTACCAGGGTTAAGTCGCGAAATTTGAGAATTTAAGGGCTTTTGTCTATTGGGAGCAGTTCGGCGCTGGTGACAGTAGTGTTCGATGCTATTTTCAATTCAATAGGCCAAATTCTTTAACTATTAGTGTGGTCCGGCGCTGGTGACAGCGCCGTCTAGCGCCAGTTCAAATCTGGGCTTCCAACTTTCTTTTGCAAGTTCGATCTTTTCAAGCCCACACCGACGTTTAATTAGTTCGTTTAAGCATTGAATAACATACTAAAGCCATGGCAAATAATATTTTTTTACACAAACAACATAAAACATCACTTTAATATATATAAAATCCAAATTACAAACACACATAAATGACACTAAACTCTACACTTCGTCAAGCCACAAAACTTTAAATTTCAGCGTCACACACAACCACGACACACTAACGCTAAAAACTAAACAAGAAAGAAAATTCATAACATAACATTCAAGCAAAGTAAATTAAGTAATAAGTTCAAACACATAAACAAATAAATGCAATAATCAAGTCTCTATTCTTCCTCAGAACTATCATCAACTCTTATATCTCTAATTGATTGAACGTGAACGAACAGATTAAAGAATGGACGAAACATAAATTTTTCAGTTGAATCCTCCTCAATCCAACCCTTTCTTCTCATCAACGTATCAGACTTCCTTCAAGGTACCCAGAATGATCAAAGTGTTCATTCATTCTCCAATCTAGGTGATCAAAGAAGTCAGATATATTGTTGATAGCATTCATCAGTTGTTGCATTTCTTTCTCCAATTTCTTAATCTTCTTCAAAATGATCTATGAAACTTTCACGAAAGTAAGGAGGAATATGTTTTAAACTCTGAGATGGTTGATCTTCAATGATACTCATGTCATTCATATCTCCAACTGCCTGGTTACTATGTTCGTCCGTTGGGTCTATAGGCTTTCAAGGTAGAAGTACTCTCTACCAATTTTCATATGGAACTTGTGATTGACTGCAAAGGATAAATATAGTGGAAAGATGTTCAAGCCCATATTTTGATCCATGTACGATCAATCCCAAAACAGATTTCATAATTATAGAACCAACATCAATAGACATCCCCATTTGAATACAATAGTTCAAGATAGCATATTCCTTGGTTACTTTACTGATTTTCATAGTTGGGAGTAATTTTTGCACATATAACATAATGTAAGTGCTTCAATGTAGGATTTAGCAGTGTGGTTGAAAAACTCACATACCAGTTATCTCTTATCTCCCAACCATCACTTTCATCCGTCAAATATATGTACATATCATGCATGATGTCTTTCGTTGGGGCAAAATTTGAATAGTGGCAGATCGACACATTCTCAATCATATATAAGTCATTAATCTTTGCAGGAGTAAATGTGACATACCTACCTCGCAGAGACTGATCCTTGGTTGATTCCATGAAGGTTTACATAAAATTCTTTCACAACAGAGACGACTACGGTGGCAGTAGTGTAACATAACACTTCTCAACATCTTTGAACATTGATTTCTTCAATTTGAGTAGTATGAGCGTTCAAACCTCGATTCACAAAGCCTCGCTCCTTAATCAGCCTCTCTTTGAGAGATTCTTGTTGAATAGACACTGTGTTTTGAAACTAACAAACTTTCTGCAGTTGAAAACTTGAAAATTTAAAGTTACAATCGAGTCAAAATCCACTTCGAAGAGATTTGGGATCTTCCTTTTCTGGTGGTTTTGGCATTTAGGGGCAATTTTTGGGAGTTCAAATGGAAGAAATGCGGCCTAAACCCGCCAAAATTCAAATTTAAGAACGAAAAATCATTTTTTGAATAGTAGCGCGGTCCGACGCTAGTTCAATTTTTGCCAAACTTTCATTTTGTCCAAATTCTTTCGAAAATTCGATTTGATTCATTTTTTTAATGTTGTTTATGATATTTAAGAAAGGGTAGGGCTTAATTAAGTGACGATCAAACAAAAATAACACATCAAACAAGAAAAACACTCAATAACTGTGGGTTGCCTCCCACAAAGCGTTTGGTTTAACATCGTCAGCCCGAAACAACCTCAGGTTATTCAAGTTGATCCAACATTAAAAGCTCTTTAAAATTAGGTCTAGTTTTAATATTTGTCTATTAAATTTAAATATTCTTCCAGATTTAAGGTCTTCAATAATTACAGCTCCAAATTCATAGATTTTTATGATAGTGAAAGGTCCTATCCATCTAGATTTCAGTTTCTTAGGAAATAATTTCAATCTTGTATTATATAATAAAACTTTTTGTCCTGGTTCAAATTCCTTTTTAATAATTTTCCGATCATGCCATATTTTTCTTCACTCCTTGTATATTATATCATTATCATATGATTCATTTCTGATTTCTTCCAACTCATTCAATTGCAACAGTCTTTTCTCACCAGCATCTTTCAAGTTAAAATTCAATTTCTTTATCACCTAATATGCTTTATATTCTAATTCAACTGGCAAGTAACAAGTCTTTCTAAAAATTAATCTATAAGGGAACATTCCTATAGGAGTTTTATAAGTAGTTCGATATGCCCATAAAGCGGTGTCTAATCTTTCAGACCAATCTAATTTCTCAGGATTTATGACTTTTTCTAAAATTCATTTAATTTCACAATTAGATACCTCAGTTAAGCCATTAGTTTGAGGATGATAAGTTGTAGAGATTCTATGCATAATATTATATTTTTCTACCAATCTCTGAATCAGATTATTCTTAAAATGGAATCCTCCATCGATGATGATTACTCTAGGCATTCCATATCTTGTGAAAATATTTTTCATTAAAAACATCGAAACACTTCTAGCATCACAATTAGGTAAAGTTATTGCCTCAATCCCTTTTGATACATAATCAACATCACTTAATAAATATAAATTTCCAAATGAAGGTATAAATGGTCCCATAAAATCTAATCCCCACGTATCAAAAATCTCAACTTCCAAAGTAAAATTAAGAGGCAATTCATTTCTTCTAGATATATTGTCTATTCTCTGACATCGATCACAGGTTTTGATAAATCTATAAACATCTCCAAAAATAATGGGCCAATAAAATCCAGATTGTAATAACTTATGTGTTGTTCTATCAATTCTGAAATGTCCTCCGAATTCAGAATCATGACATCCTCGAATAATTTGTTCAGTTTCTACATAAGGCACACATTTTCTAATAATAAGATCTTTACATTGCTTATACAGATAAGGATCATCCCAAAAATAAAATTTAGCATTATGCTTGAATTTCTTCTGTTGTTGCATTGTTAATTCCGGTAATAAAATGTTACTAATGATGTAGTTTACAATATCAGCATACCACGATATATTTCCTTCTATAATATTATACAGTTGCTCATCAGGGAAAGTTTCAATTATTTCCTTTTCAAAATTAGCCAATTTACGTTGTTCAAATCTAGATAAATGATCAGGTATTTGGTTATCGACCCCTTTTCAATTGACAATCTCAAAATCAAATTCTTGCATTAAAAGTATCCATCGAATTAATCTTGGTTTAGCACCCTTCTTTTGCATTAAATATTTAATAGTAGAATGATCAGTATGCATTATACATTTGGCTCCAATTAAGTAAGCTCTAAAATTTTCAAAGGCATAAAGGATAAAAAATAACTCTCTTTCTGTAGTAGTGTAATTAATTTGAACATCAGTAAGAGTTATACTAGCGTAGTATATAACTTTAAACATTATCTCGTACCTTGGTCCTAAAACCACTCCAATAGCATAATCGCTTGCTGTTGACCTCATTTTTACAATAGGTTAATATTTTCACTTAAAATGACAGTTTTGGTCAAAATGGTCAATCCTGACCCAATGACCAACCTTGTTGACCTCACAGGTCAACCTTTTTACCTAAAATGACAACTTTGGTCAAAATGGTCAATCCAGACCCAATGACCAACCCTGTTGACCCCACAGGTCAACCTTTTTATCCAAAATGACAATTTTGGTCAAAATGGTCAATCCAGACCCAATGACCAACCCTGCTGACCCCACAGGTAAACCTTTTTATCCAAAATGACAATTTTGGTCAAAATGGTCAATCTAGACCCAATGACCAACCCTGTTGACCCTATCGGTCAACCTTTTTACCTGAAATAACAATTTTGGACAAAATGGTCAATCCTGACCCAATGACCAACCCTGTTGACCCCACAGGTCAACCTTTTTACCTAAAATGACAATTTTAGTCAAAATGGTCAATCCAGACCCAATGACCAACCCTGTTGACCCCACATGTCAACTTTTTTTACCTAAAATGACAATTTTAGTTAAAATGGTCAATCTAGATCCTATGACCACCCTGTTGACCCCATAGGTCAACCTTTTTATCCAAAATGACAATTTTGGTCAAAATGGTCAATCCAGACCCAATGACCAACCCTGTCGACCCCACAGGTCAACCTTTTGACCCCACAGGTCAACCTGTTGACCTAAAAAATCAATTTTAGTTAAAATGATCAATTTTTGATCAAATAACCAATGACATGTTTAAGACCTCACAATGACAAAAATTAATCAAATTAATTTCAAAAATTATTTTGATTAATTAAATTGACTAATAATTTAATTTTTAATATTTTAATTAGGGCCCGTTTGGGAGAGCTTATAAGTGCGGCGGCGTTTTTGAGAACGCCGCCGCACCGTTTGTTTTACATTTTGTCTCAGCTTATTTGAAAACCACGTTTTATTATTTACCTGTAACGCTGGCCGTGGGAGGAACCCCGCTTTCCGCTTACAAATCGCGTATCTGGATACGAAATTTACGCCCTCGCCCTTCTTCTCGCCCTCGCCGTCGCCCCGTGAACCCCAGATCCTCACGACACCTTCGCTGGAAACCTCGCGACCTGTTCCTCGCGACCGGATTCTCGTGACCTAAACGCCCCCCGGAATCCTCGCGACCTTCGGATCGACCGTTTGGCTTCTCGTTGTTAGTCCTCCTCCCCTCTTCTTCGTCGATCTGTAGAGGTATGTATGTCTCCCCTTTTACATCCGCCTCCTCCTCCTCCCTTCTTTGATCTACTCCTCCTCCACTCTGCGATCGCGAGAGGTATACATCGCCGGCGGAAAATTGTTTTTTTCGGTGGATCGATCCTCGATCCGAAGAAAATCGTTTATGGGGCATGGCTACGAGTATAAAGCCCTTTACGGTATTTTTTTTCCTGCGATTTTTGACAATTTTTTGCACGGATTTGGATCTCGGTATAAAGCCCCTTTAGAGGTTTTTTCCTGCGATTTATGTTGTGATATTAGTCGTTACACCATAAGAAAACATGCTCTATAATGTTAATGAGAGGCATGGCTACAGTATAAAGCCCTTATTTTCTTATGGATATAGAATTAAGATTGATGTACATACTTTGGATTTTGAAGAAGAATAATTTCTCTAGGATGTTATGAGATTGATGCTTATTTCCAAATCTGATGTCCTTCATTCAAAAGTGGGGCTTGATATCTGGCTTTCTCCCTATTTACTTTCCCCTTTACAAAGTAAAAGAGAAACAAGAAACTCATTTCTAAATTTAACTGTTTTTTATCCTTATATATGAGCTGCCATCTCTATGCCTAATTTATTAGGAAACTGCAAAGGATTGATTTAGGTTTGAGGTGCACTGTTTACTATGGAAAATCTAAGGAAACAAAAATTGCTTGTACTCGTCAATCGGTTTTCTCAATAAATCATTACTACTTTTTTTACTTTGTTTTGCATTAGGTTTGTTGCATATCTTCATTTTAGACTTCAATGGCATTACATGTTTCTCCCTTACGATTCACATTGTTTAGGCACATAGTTCTTTCACATTAGTTTTTCATACATATATATGCTTTGCTATTGAAGCTCCCAATGAGTAAAGTTGAGAAGTCGGGTCTTCCGCCATGTGGGATAGAAACGTCACAATTATATTCGTGATCTATGTGTAAGGGAAGTTCAACTTGGAAATAGGCCAACCACTCATTTCGATAAGGAAGGTTGGCAAAACATTGTGACTAAATTCAACGAACTTACTTGGAAGAGATTATGACCGTACGAAGTCGAAAAACAAATGGGATCAATTAAAAAAGGATTGGAAAACATGGAAGCAACTAAAAAGTGGATCAACGGAGTTTGGGTTGGAATCCTAACAAGCGGACAATTGATGCACACGAGCACTCGGTGGACGAGAAAAATTGAGGTTAGCAAATATGTCTGATCACCTCACCCTTCGTTATTTTCTCCCAATTAACACATTTCATTAATGAAATATTTCAACTATTTCAGGAATTGTCGGGAGCTAAAAAATTTAAATCCTGTGGGATTGATCCAGAACTTGAAGAGAAACTGGATGACATGTTCACAGGTGTTGTCGCGACTGGGACTCATGCTTTCACCCCAAGTGGACAGGGGTTCATCAGCATCCCAGAAGAATTTGAGACCGTCCAGTTATGTGATTCAGTGGAAGGTCCCACCGAAGTCCAAACGGATGTTCAATCTACGAAGCACGACAAGCGTCCGAGAGTTGAAAATAAAAAGAAAGGTGTGGCATTTATTAAACAGACAGTTGAATCAATTCTTGAAAGCTGCAAAGCAAAGACTGGTTCTGCAATTGACACTTCCATTGATGAGTGTATCCAGTTCCTTGATGCATGCCCTGAGGTTGTTGGGGATATACCGATTTATGTTAATTATGTGAAGTTTCTTCGGGACCCGAACATTAGACACTTCTTTCTAAAGTTGGATCCGAAATACCGCCTCCCCTATTTACGTACTCTCATGGATAATTGATTGTCTAGCCAAAGTTAAACTTATTTTATTTCTTGCTTTTTTTTATTAATTTCAAGGACATTGTGCTGCTTTTCTTTTCTCTGAACATGGACTTTAGTTGTTTTATTAATTTTATAGACTTTTGAAGCAGATCATGTCCTTTATTTATGTCTTTTTCCTATCATTATTTTTTATTTCTGTAGGGCTCCTTACAAAGAGGATATCTGAAACCTTATCCCGATACGAAGTATCATATACCCGATTTTGAACGATCAAGCGGGTTGGCACGGGGGAAGAAAGAACTATTTAACAAGAGACACTCGTCTTTGCGCTGCGTGATCGAGCGAGCTTTTGGGGTGTGGAAAAAAAAATGGGTTATATTACGAGATATGCCGACCTACCCATTTCAGAAGCAAGTGCAGATAGTGGTTTCAACTATGGCATTACATAACTTCATTAGACGACATCCCTCCGGCTTTGATGCAGAATTTGCTGCCGTAGAAGAAGATTCAAATGACATCCCACCTGAAGCATTTGAGTACCATCTGGGACGTAGAATGCCACAGGAGCAGATGGAGACACAGGATACATGCACCCGGGAAGGAGAAAGAGCATCAGAGATGGCAGCTTTGAGAGAAGAAATAACAAATGCCATCAGCCAATCATGAATCAACCTTTAAGTTTTTATTTGGTGAATCACACAATATTTGAATGCTATGAACAACATATGAACCTTCAGTATTGAACTTATAACTTTTATGTAATGCCCCTAGTTTTTTGATAATTAAAATTCTACATTTGGTAATACAAATGACTATTTTATCTCTTTTTTTTTTGGTCATTCAGTTTTCTATTCTTTAATATATTTAGAGGCCTTTATGGTCTATTTTCAATTTGTAGCATATTCTACTGGTTTATCTGGTTCATATATTACGAATAGAGCCACTATTGCCGGGTATTCTTGCTTTAGGGCATTGCTTCAAATTTATGATGCCTTCAACTATAAGAAAGGGGAATCATTTGCTCGTTTTGTCTGTTAGTTATATTTGCTGCTTTCCATGCTTATGGATGTTATGATACATGAATTCATGGTGCTTCACAAAATTCATTTATTCTCATTAAGATAAAGGATATCTATATGCATACCACACGATTCTTATGTTTCTACATACGTAATACTTTTACTTAGCTCTTTATGTTCATACCATACAAATCCCATACCTCACATGATAATCACCACTATTTTAATTTCAAGTGAAATATTCCCCCGCCCCCTTTTTTTTGCACAGGTTTATGTCATCATAGTTTTATAAGTGTTTGCACCTAGTAACTTCTGCTTTGTGATATATTCTCTCTACTTGCATTGCATGCTTGAGAATTTATTATATGCCTTACACTCATACCTGATAAATTCTTATATATTTACATATACATTACATAAATTTCTATTTTTACATACATATCACCTTATGGATGAAAAGACATATTTCACTTTTGAGTTATGATAATAGTTTATGATAAGGAAGATTTGCATGGTATAAATGTAAATAGCAAAGTTTAAGTGTTAATATCTAAATACAAGCGAATTGAATGGTATGTATGTCAATGCCCCAATAATATCTGGTGGGCAAGTATTTGGTATCTTTTTTTACCAGTGTATCAGTTATTATTGTTGTCTAGAAATTTTTTAAAATCCCAGCATGCTTGATTTGAGATTATCAAGTATAACTTTAAGCAATAGAGTTTCAAAGTTGTATTTGGAAATAACTCTGAATTCAATTTTAGTATTTGATCTTGCAACTATTGAATTCTTTTTACCTCTGACTTCTTGAGTCTCACCTCTTAAAGTGTATATTTGTTGTAATTTTGACAAAGTTGAAGTTTATATTTGTTTCTTCCTTTTTTTAGAGATGTTGAATGAACTGTGTATATTGATGCCACATGATGAATATGGCATGAACTGCATTCTCTATTTAAATACTTGAGTAAGCTTCAATCTTGAAAGAAAGCTCATTAGTTCAAGGGTTTGTTTCGAGGAGCGTTTTATTGTCCATATGAAACTCATTTCTGTAATGCTCCATTTGAGCAGAGCTTTTGATTCCGGGCAACTAATATATATGGGCGGCATTTATGGAGACAGTTTAGAGGCTTTGATCGATGGGAAGGAATGCCTAATTAAATAATGATAATCCTATACTTGTTAATATATAATCCTATCATGGCTTAGGGCAAAGCATATAAGATGATCACACAAAAGAGTTGTGTGGTATGTGGGCAAATTTCAGTGAATATACTCATATTCACATACATAAGAATTGTCTCGGTAAAGTTTGGCCTCTGGTATAAAGGCACATATAGTAAATATAAGAAATTCTCGTGGCTTTTTGATTCGTGAAGGTTTGGAAACAAGTTTAGCGTGAGGATTGTTGAAAAACAAGACATTGCATTCGTCATTCTAGTATAAATGATTTTTTTAAAAGAACTACCAAGTTTATTTTGATGCTTTTTTAATATTTTGTTTCTTTTTGATGCTTGAAAGATTTGCAGCTTTGAAAAAAAAGTGAAAATTCAGGCATAGGTAAATCGTATGGAGCATTTACATTCATACCACGCCATTCATGATTACGTTTTATGAAATTGGTAGAAATCTATATTGTGACATTTACGAAATGGAAAGATATCGATTGTTTTAAATGCAGCTTAGTGCTCATTAGAAAGCATTATGATTGGAATGGTACGAGGAAAGGGCTATATGTGCTATATGTGCAGAATGCATACTTTGGAGTTTTTCAGCAGCCTGGATGGCCTGAGGGCAACCGCTGCTATGTCAAACTGCACCAAAGTGATGTTATGTCTTTAAGCCGAAGCTACTTTTGTTTGTTCACAGTGTATCAGCTATTATTGTTGATCTGTTTATGCAGGTCATTGCATGTAATGAAATCAGTTATTATTGTTTGTTCAAAGCGAATCCTTTTTTCTGGATACGGCTTCGTGTTGTAAATGGCAAGGTGATCTCTATTTCATGTAAATAGTAGGTGTCAGAGCTTCATGTAACTTATTTTGCATTACAGTAATAAAGAAATTTAATGCTCTTTCCCCGTGGATGTAGGTCAGTTCGACCGAACCACGTAAATTATTGTCTCCCTTTTCTGGTTAATGGTAGTGACTGTGTAAATTTTTTTTTTAAATGCTTGAGTAGCGATTGAGTACTGCAATAACTTTTTTAGATTCAAATGGCTCTTCAATGTGTCGCTTTTTTCATTAATTGATATTCTTAATAGATTTTCATTAATTGTGTGGTATGTAAAACAATACTAGTATTTCATCCCAATTCTCTCATGGCTGGGTAAACACATAAGAATTGTGTGGTATGTATGAAAAAGATCGAAAAAGTAAAATAGTACTAGTTTATCATACATAGCTATATATTAAGGGTATGTTCTCTACTGCCCCTACCCGAGAATAGCTGAAGAATAGTTTTTTTTGCATTTTCTACAGTGAAAATGAGCTCAAAGTTTTCGAGGAACTCCGAGCAAGTGTTCTGCTGCTGCGGACTTCCTACAGTGTTGCTCACATCGCACCAGCCACATAGCTACGGCCGACATTTCTACAGGTGCCCACGGTGGGCAAACAGTCACGACAGGTGTCAGTTCTTTCGGTGGGCAGACACTCCAAGCTATTCCGCTTCCTATAGCGATGGAGACTCGACAATAGCTAAGGCGCACAGTGTTGCTCAGAGTTCGACGTCATCACAACCAGAGAACATTGCTCCAGACATGCCTCTTCTACATTTTAAAATGAATGTTCTCATAATTTTGGTTTTAATTTTGTTATGCTTCTTGTTTTTTAATAGGTCTGTAGATAGTCACTTTTGAGTGAGGATCGTATGTTTTATTCCCCAGAACTCCTGTGTACTGTTTTTTTAGATGTTTATTAACTGCGGAGTACGTAGGTTTCGTTGTTTTTTTACTTTCCTTTCTTTCTTAACTCTCGAGCACTGTTTTGCAATAAATACATAAGAAATGTGTGAAATTTGTTTCAAAGCACTAAAGTGAAGCTTTGTACCTAGTTTATAAATAATATAAAATTAGGTGGTATGAACGTAAATTTTCCTACATTTTATACGAGCTCGTTGTACCAGTTATTTAAAAATAGGAATTTATATTTTAAAATAAGATTTTTTTGTTCTATTATAAGATTTGAAAATAATATTTTATATTTAAAAATAAGATTTAATATTTTAAAATAATATTTTGTAATTTAAAATAATTTTAGGAATAAAAAAGAGTTAAAATGAATTTTTTTCTAAAAACAGTACGCAAATAAGCCGTTCTTCGAATGCGAGAATCCAAGCGATCTAACAACTTATGCATTCGGGGCATAATAGTAATTTTTCCACAACAGTACCAAATCGACTGTTCTCCAAAATTACAAACCAAACGGACAGACAACTTATCTGGATCATTCATCGATCAGTGACATTATCCTGATCACTGACTATCAGTCAGAATTTGGATAAGTTGCAATTACCTAAACAGACACTTTAATCAAATGACATGATTAATTAAAATGAAAATTAAATTAAAAGTCATAAAATGACAAAATTAATCAAATAATTGATCTCAAAATTATTTTGATTAATTAATTAGCTAATGAATTAATTTTCAAATTTTAATTAATGACATAATTAATTAAAATGAAAAATTAAATTCAAAAGCCATAAAATCTCAAAATCCACAAATTGATTAAAAATAATGGAATTAATCAAAAAATTAATTCCAAAATTATT
Source organism: Papilionanthe hookeriana x Papilionanthe teres (assembly GCA_022702705.1). Lineage (NCBI taxonomy): Eukaryota > Viridiplantae > Streptophyta > Magnoliopsida > Asparagales > Orchidaceae > Papilionanthe > Papilionanthe hookeriana x Papilionanthe teres. Next base: position 54,692,950 of record CM040430.1, on the reverse strand, counting down.
TTTAATTAATTAATTGACCAATAATTTAATTTTCATGTTTTAATTTATGAAATAATTAATTAAAGTGAAAATTAAATTGAAAAGTCATGAAAAGAGACAAAAATCAATTTTAATGACCTGGATATTAATCAAATAATTAATTTGGAATTATTTCTAATTAATTATTGGTTAATAAAATAATTTCCAATATTTAATTAATGACATAATTAATTAAATATGGAAATTAAAATGAAGAGGGCATCAAATAGAATTTTTAAAACCTATGACATATGGTTTTCTAAAAATTCTAAAACTCTTTTATGATATCACACATGACCTCATATGGGTGAGACACAACCCCTATGACACATTAAAGAGAAAACAACCCATGAATCACTCACATTTAACCATGGTAAAGGGCAAACATGACATGAAAAATGAGGTGGCAAAACCATGGTAATTTAAAGTGTGAGGTGTCTAGCCATGGTGAGGTTAGTTTAGCCCCTCCCTAGCCACCCAATAGTGAGGAGACAAAGCTTTAACCATCCTTCACACCATGGTTAAACTCATCATAACATTTCATGAAAAATATTAAGAGAGGGGCTAATGTGTCACCACCTCATGAAATGATAAATGAGGTGTTGCAAGGAGAGGGTCTCAACCATTTGAGTCGTCATGAACCTCCCACTTAGCCAATGGAATGGAAACAAAGAGGTTAAAATCCATCATGAAAAAATTTAAGCCAAAATTGCCATGAAATGTGCACTTGCTTAAGTGGCAAAATTCTCATGGAGGAAGAAGAGGTGAAGCTTGGTTTACATGGGGAGGTTGTACTCTACAGCCCTAACCATACTATGATCAAATCCAAGCTAACCAAGGTTAATCCATAGCCATTCATGGCTATAAATACCCCCCTTGGCCGAAAATACCAAGAGGAGAGAATGATTCCATAGAAACTTATAGGCTGCCCAAATCCCTTGGCTCCCAACACAAAAAATCTTCCTGGGGACCTCAACAACCTATTCCAATCAAACTCAAGCCATAGGGTTAGCCCAATCAAGCCAAATTGGCCAACATCCAAAATCAGCTCAAACTAGCCATTTTGCAAAAATTGCTCTCCAAGGCTAGCTACAAAACCAAATTAAAGTGACAAAGATCTTCTTTGGGAGTTCTAGAAGCTGACCATCAAGCCTGATCAAGCTCGACAAACTTGTGGCTAAGGTATGGATTTATTTTCTCCAAAATATTTCATATATTGGAAATATCATGTGTTAAATTAGCCCAGAAATATATCATCACCGTATAGATATAATCTATACGTCCAGATGATTCCATAGGTTCAAAAATCACTCAATTTCGTTGAGAAATGAGTGAGATATTGAAATTTGAAGTCTAACGGTTCGAAAATTTTCGAATTAAGTGGGGAATTATCTTCGCCGTCCATTCCCGTGTTTTAGAACGGACGGTGCTGATCTAAGCCCGCCGTGTTTGCTGTTCCGCACCATACACGGGATCATCTAGGCCGTTCGACGCGTATGAGGAAGTGTGGCGCGTCATGGTTTTTCTGGGTTAAATTAATTCAAAAAAATTTAAAAACTTCAAAATTTCATATCTTTTGATCCAGAGGTCATAAAAATAAAATAAAAATACCTATGGAAAGCTCTTGAAGAGAAGAAAATTATGAGACCAAAATCATAATTTTATTCTTAGTATTTAAATTTTAATTAATTAAATACTCTCTTGATTATTTTAATTATTAAAAATTATTTACAAGTCAGAAAAATATGAAATTTTTAGGGAAGAACCTTTAAGTCCTTTGACACATCTTCTGGTTTTTCTATGGCTAGGATAACTCTCTAGGATGTGATTTCCTAATTTCCATGATATTTCGTAATTATTTTCAAAAATAATTATAAAATCAGAAAAATTGGAAAATTTAAATGCAAAATGATTGAGAACCTTAGGATAACAGACAACAATCCTAAAACAACAATTCTCAAGTCATCAAATCAATCTAAAAGACATTTTGAAACAAGGTTAAGATTTATTAATTTGAAAATTAATAATTCAAAACCTCCTCTTCACATAGTTAATTTATCTCATCATGGATTAAGCAAGTGATGAATCCAAACTTAAATGAACTCAAATAAAACAATAATTAGGTTTAAAGACAACTTAAACCTAGTTAAACCATTAAACCTTAGGGTTTAAGACAAAAATCAAAACTTTTAATTAAGTTTAAGGACATATTAAACTTAATTAATCAAAAATCAAAACCTTTTAATTAAGTTTAAGGACATATTAAACTTAATTAATCAAAATCAAACCTTTTAATTAAGTTTAAGGACATATTAAACTTAATTAATCCAAAATCAAACCTTTTAATTAAGTTTAAGGACATATTAAACTTAATTAATCAAAAATCAAACCTTTTAATTAAGTTTAAGGACATATTAAAACTAATTAATAAAAAATCAAAACCTTTTAATTAAGTTTAAGGACATGTTAGACTTAATTAATCAAAATCAAACCTTTTAATTAAGTTTAAGGACATATTGAACTTAATTAACCAAAATCAAACCCTTTAATTAAGTTTAAGGACATATTAAACTTAGTTAATCAAAATCAAATCCTTTTAATTAAGTTTAAGGACATATTAAACTTAATTAACCAAAATCAATTTCTTTAATTAAGTTAAAGGACATATTAAACTTAATTAACCAAAATCAACCTTTAATTAAGTTTAAGGACATATTAGACTTAATTAATCAAAATCAAAACCTTTAATTAAGTTTAAGGACATATTAAAATTAATTAACCAAAATCAAAACCTTTAATTAAGTTTAAGGACATATTAAACTTAATTAATAAAAAACAAAACCTTTTAATTAAGTTTAAGGACATATTAAACTTAATTAACCAAAATCAAACCTTTTAATTAAGTTTAAGGACATATTAGACTTAATTAATCAAAATCTAAACTCCTTAAATAAGTTTAAGGACATATTAAGCTTAATTAATCAAAACCAAACCCTTTAATTAAGTTTAAGGACATATTAAACTTAATTAACTCATTAAACCTTAGAGTTTAATTCAAAATCAAATCTTTAATTAAGATTAAGGACATATTAAACTTAATTAACCCATTAAACCTTAACTAAATTAGGTTTAATACAAAACAAAACCTTTAATTAAGTTTAAGGACATATTAAACTTAATTAACCTCCTTACACATTAGGTTTAAGACAAACCTGAACCCTAATTAGGTCTAACCCATTAGACCTAGTTAAATCATTAAACCTTAACTAACTAAGGTTTAATCAAATATAAACCCTAATTAGGTCTAACCCATTAGACCTAGTTAAACCATTAAAACTTAACTAAGTAAGGTTTAATCAAACATAAACCCTAGTTAGGTCTAACCCATTAGACCTAATTAAACCATTAAACCTTAACTAACTAAGGTTTAATCAAACCTAAGCCCTAATTAATTCTAACCCAATTAAATCATTAAACCTTAACTAACTAAGGGTTAATCAAACCTAAACCCTAATTAGGTCTAACCCATTAGACCTAATTAAACCATTAAACCTTAACTAACTAAGGTTTTAATCAAACCTAAACCCTAGTTAGGTCTAACCCATTAGACCTAGTTAAACCATTAAACCTTAACTAACTAAGGATTAATCAAACCTAAACTCCTAATTGAGTTCAACCCATTAGACCTAATTAAACCATTAAACCTTAACAAACTAAGGTTTAATCAAACCTAAACCCTAATTAGGTTTAACCCATTAGACCTAATTAAACCATTAAACCTTAATTAACTAAGGTTTAATCAAACTTAAACCATAATTAAAACTAACCCATTAGACCTAGTTAAACCATTAAACCTTAACTAACTTAGGTTTAATCAAATATAAACTCTAATTAGGTCAACTTAGGTTCAACACAATATGAACCCAAGTTCAACTATAACTTAAGTTCAACCCACATTGAACTTAAGTCAATCTTAAGTCTAGGTTCAACCTAACTTGAACCTAACTTAAATCAAACTCAAATCTTAACTTGAGTTCAACCCATATTGAACTTAAGTTATCCTTAAGTCTAGGTTCAACCTAACTTAATTCAAACCCAAATCTGACATAAACCTTAATTAATTCTATCACATTAGACTTAATTAAATCATTAAACCTTAATCAACTAAGGTTTAAATAAACACAAACCATGATTAAGTCTAATTCACTAAGACTTAATATCTTAACAAATCTCGGTTAAATCAAATTAGGCTTAATTAAAACTTAAGCATTACCTTAGAAGGACTTCGATGGTCTGCAGTTCTAATTAAGTCTAAATTATTAGACTTAATTAACCTTTAAGTCCTATTTAAACAAGGCTTAAAACTTAATTAGGTCTATTCTGATTAAACCAAACCTTTAACTTAAGTTCAAACAGACATGAACTCAAGTTAATTAGATTCAATCAACATTGAATTCAACTTAGGTTCAACCAGACATGAACCCAAGTTAATTCAATCTATATTGAATCTAACTTTCAACCTTTTAACTTAAGTTCAGACAGACATGAACTCAAGTTAATTAAATTCAATCAACTTAGGTTCAACCAGACATGAACTCAAGTTAATTCAATCCATATTTAATCTAACTTTAAACTTTTAACTTAAGTTCAGACAGACATGAACTCAAGTTAATTAAATTCACTCAACTTAGGTTCAATTGGACATGAACCCAAGTTAATTCAATCAATATTGAATCTAACTTTCAACCTTTTTAACTTAAGTTCAGACAGACATGAACTCAAGTTAATTAAATTCAATCAACTTAGGTTCAACCAGACATGAACTCAAGTTAATTCAATCCATATTGAATCTAACTTTAAACCTTTAACTTAAGTTCAGACAGACATGAACTCAAGTTAATTAAATTCAATCAACTTAGGTTCAACCAGACATGAACCCAAGTTAATTCAATCAAAATTGAATCTAACTTTCAACCTTTTAACTTAAGTTCAAACAGACATGAACTCAAGTTAATTAGATTCAATCAACATTGAATTTAACTTAGGTTCAACCAAACATGAACTTAAGTTAATTCGATCCATATTGAATCTAACTTTAAAACTTTTAACTTAAGTTTAAACAGACATGAACTCAAGTTAAATAGATTCAATCAATATTGAAATTAACTTAGGTTCAACCAGACATGAACCCAAGTTAATTCAATCAATATTGAATATAACTTTAAACTTTTAACTTAAGTTCAAACAGACATGAACTCAAGTTAATATAATCCAACTATTAACTTAAACAGACATGAACTCAAGTTAATTCAAACTATATTGAATCTAACCTTTAACTTAAGTTCAAACAGACATGAACTCAAGTTAATCTAATCCAACTATTAACTTAAACAAACATGAACTCAAGTTAATTTAACTTAAGTGCAGACAGACATGAACTCAAGATTTAAGTTTAAACTTAAGTCAAGACATTAATTCGACATTTCAAACCAAAATCAACATAACAGACATAAATTCGACATTTCAAACAAAAATTGACATAACCGACATAGATTCTACATTTCAAACCAAAATCAACATAACTGACATAGATTCGAAATTTCAAACAAAAAATCAACATAACCGACATAAATTCGACATTTCAAACTAAAATCAAATTCAAAATTTTAAACCAAAATTGACATAAATTTGACATTCCAAACATTCCATCGATAAAATTGATATAAATCTGACATTTCAAACATAATCGACATAAATTTGACATTTCAAACAAGATTTGACATAATCGACATAAATTTGATATTGCAAACCTAAATTGACATAATTGATATAAATTTGACATTTCAAACAAAGTTTGACATAAAATTGACATTTCAAATGCAAATTTGACAAACACTGATATCAATCTAAATATTTCAAACGATATTAACTGACATTCAGGATATGTTAAATCAAAACATCCTACAAAATTATGAGACAATGAATGTGACACATTTTCTGACAGTGTTTTCTTTGCAGGATGAAGAAAAATTTCGTTTAGATTTTCTTTTCATCTTATAGGGCGTGCTAACTCTGTTTTGCAGAACGACATTCTGGACGAACAATGACAAAACCAAAACTTTTAGGTAGGCCACAAAACCTAAAACTTTCAAAAAAACAACGACATCGACAACAATGACAAAACCAAAACTTTTAGGTTAGCCACAAAACCTAAAACTTTCAACAAAACAACAACATCGACAATAATGACAAAACCAAAACTTTTAGGTTAGCCACAGAACCTAAAACTTTCGACAAACAAAACAACATGACATGAAATTGACATAACACAACGACATTTGGGATTGATAGTGGGTACATCTTTCCCTAAAGACAAAAAAAAATCCAGAAAACTAGTGATCAACATTAATCAGAAGTTTTCTTAAACAATTATAAATTGTCTAAGATGTAATTAACTATAGAATTTTGCTTCTATAGGAAAATTAAAGAACCCATGACAGAATCTCTGGTTGACACTTCACGATCTTCTTTATATAGAAACTCTAGGATATGGCATTCTAGGATCTTCTTTTCAAGGATTATCACAAAACATCTTCTTTTTCTCTGTTTTATATTAGCCCTAAATTTCTTGATTCCTTTATAGGATTCATAGATATAAGATTAGAGAAATATCAAAACAGAGTGGCGACTCCATGACATTGACATGAGAATTGACAGCGACGACATCTAAGCTTGCCATCAAAGAGAGTTTGGTGACTCCGCTGGGGACATTCTTTCTCCTCATCTTTTGTTATCACTGCTTTTCATTTGACATTTCATTCTTTGACAAATAAGAACTTCAAAACTTAAAAAAAAATAAACTCTCAGTTTATAAACAAGTCAATAATATTCGTCTTTCTTGAAATTTCAGAAAAGTTGCAATGGATTCTCCAAATTCAGTCTTTTCTTATTTTTAAGACTTCAATGTACCAATGGAGGAAGACTTTCCCTTTTATCAGAATGATTATGGATTGTTTAGTAAAACAGAATTTACATTAGATAATCCATATCAAACTGATATGCAATCTTTTGAAGAATTTGACTTGCAACCTTATCAAGACTTTCTGAATTTTACAGAGGATCCACTTGAGTATATATCTGAAGATCCTTATGTTCTTGAAGAAATGAAAAGAAAAATTGATGAGAAAGGAAAACAAATTTATGATGAGGATGATGTTCCGCCACCATCCACATATGAAGTTGGATCATGTTACAAAAACATTCAAAAAACAAAGCTCGTCCGCTAAAAAGAAAGAAAAGGTGGAATGAGAATGATAATTTTGAAACACCTGAATTTGAACAAAGTGCTTTTCAAAAATCCTTTCTATTTAGAATAAAATCGGTATATCCAGATTCCTATTGAATATACTGACAATTTCTTTCAACCAAAGAGTTCTCCCTGAATTCATGCTATACATTCAGTGTTTAAAAGACTAGCACAAAAAGATAAATGTTCAATTTCCCGATTATTGAAAAAAATGGGATTTGCAGTCTCCAAAACAATGAAAAGGAGAATTCTAGCAATAGAAGATTTTGTTTATGAAGAAACAGGTTATCAATCTCCGACAGAAGATCAATGTACTCGAGTGCCTGTGAAGTTTCGACTAGGGCCAAGGGTGAAAAATGTGACAATCACAAAAGACAAGGCCAAATTGACAAACTGATGTCTGAAGTGGTAGATACATCCACTAAAATGACAGATTTGGTTCATATGATACAAAATGCAGATTATCCATATGATGACACACTGCCTCAAGGATCGCGTCCCATACTAAAAGACAATGTATAGTAACGAAGATCCTCTGAACGAAATTCAGATGCTACAAGCACCCCTGCTGACAGTTTACAAGAAGGAACTTATAAAGAAAATCTTACAAAATCATTTGAAGAAAAATTGAAAAAAATTAAAAAATGATATCAAACAATTCTCAGTGTGAATAAAGAAAAACACTTCTGACAGCTCAAATGAAAACGTTGCTAGTATTAATGTGGTAGAAACACCATCTACTTCCTTAGTACGGGAACTAAATGAAGAAGACACAACTAATGAATTACGAGTAATTATACGACAGCGAGACAAGCAAATCAGTCGTCTTAAACAAAAAATGGAAGAGTTGGTAGCAGCTTTGCAAAATCCACCAACAAATCCATCACCGGCCATTGAAATAGTTAGGCCAGAGGCTGTCCACATTGTAGATGACAAAGGAGAGCCAATAGACGTTGAAGAAAGCACACAAAAGAAAAAGGATTCCCCTCATAGTGGAATTCCATAAAAAGATATCATTCAACTAATAGAACAAAAGATAAAAGAAACGATGGCTCAGGTAAAAGCCGGATCACTAATTCCAAAGGGTAGACCATATCCAGAGGAATTTGATTTTTTCTAATACCCTAAAGGTTTTGTTCCTCCTGTCTTCATAATTTTTGATGGAACAGGTAATCCCTGACAACATCTAGCACATTTCAGAGCGAGCTGCTGTAATGCGGGGGGAAGTGATGCTCTTTTATTCCAACAATTTGTTAACAGTCTCACAGGAGTTGCCTTTGACTGGTATGCAGAACTTCCTAATGGGTATGGTAAAACTTTTGTCGAGCTTGAAAGCCTCTTCATTCAAAGATTTGTTGGAGCTCAACATCACACTACAGTTGGTGATCTTGTAGTGGAAAAACAGAAAATAGGCGAAAGCTTAGTTGATTACATTTTACACTGGAGAAATCTCAGCATGAAATGTGAACCACAACTCCAAGAACAACATGCTGTTGAAATCCTGCTTAAAAATATTCATGGTCCTATAGCATTTATGTTTAAAGGATTTGCAATAAAAACTTTTGAAAAATTATTCAGCAAAGCTGCCAATCTTCAGGAAGAAGCTAAGCAGATGAGTGTAACGGAAAAGACTAAAAAGACAAAGACTATCAAGACATTTGAAAAGAGACAGAGAATGTTGTGGAAAAAGGCAAACAAGTGATGCAGGTTCAACCTGATCAAAAGAAACAACGCCAGAACCCATCGACATCACAGACATCACCTCAATTACAACTTCAAAAACCAATCCTCGCACTGACGGACAAAAGAACAATGGCTGAAAGAATGAATAAAGAATATTCATTTAAAACGGAAGTCGTCGGCAAAATATTCCGTAGCTTGCTTAAAATACCTGAATTTAAGCTACCAGAAGCTAAAAGACCAGCAGAAGTCGACATGAAGGAAAATCCCAATTATTTTCCTTATCATAGAATGCTCGGACACAAGATTGAAGAATGTTTTGTCTTCAAAGATTAGTTAGAGTGCAATTTTAAACAAGGAAATATAGTAATTCCGAAAGAATATTTGAAAGAACTTGACAAAGGTTCAATCAATATGATTTTGGTGGAAAAATTCAAATCCAAGAACAAGAATAAAGACAACATTGTTCGAAGTAAATCTTCTGAGGAGATCCTCACTGAATATCAGGTTACCAAGCCTCCCAAGAAGGAAAAGAGAAAGAAAGACAAAGAACCAAAAAGAACCAGAGGTCTTCTAGATATAGGGGCTGCAATTCCTCTTGTACCTTCTCGTTCTTATGTTTCCCCATCTTCTACTAGGATAGTTATATCGGATGAAGGACAGTAAAATCCTTGTACCGATGACTTTATATGACTTCCTTTTTGCTCCTACTGTGAATAATAATAATTCCAGTTCTGCTTACATTTTGTCTATTTTGGGTGATGCTTCTGAAAATGATCATTCAAATCCTAATCCCGTAGACAATGCTGAAATCGTATATGATTTTGATCAATCTAATGGCAATCAAAATGACAAAAACATTGATGAAAATTCTGACAATGACAAAGATGAAAATGACATTGCTATGCTCCAATTACAAGGAACTCTGATTTCCATAGAATTGGAATCTTCAAACTCAGATACAAAAGAGTCGGATAACCAATTTGAAGAAATAGTTGAAATCAATTTAAGAAGTGGAAAGGTTCTACCTCCCAGAGTGACTCCATAAGAAAAAGAAAAACAAATAGTCACATCTGAAAAGATCATTCCTTCAACACATCCATAACTCCCTGAAAGAGATAAGGATGATCTTCACAACAAAGTGGACTATAACATACTAGCCCATTTAAGGAAATTACCAGCAAAATTGAGCATCTATAATGCTCTTATGCTCTCCAAAGAAATGAGAGAGTCATTAATAAAAGCCCTTCTAGACCCAGTCATTTGCTTAGCTCAACTTGCTAGTATTACTCAAAATGAAGCTTGTCCATTAGAAGAATCAATGAAGATTACCTTCTATGACAATGACTTGTTGCTCGGAACAACTGAACATAATCGTCCATTGTATATCACAGTGAACATAAATGACACGACACTTTCAAGGGTTCTTATTGACCCAGGCGCCTTAATTAACATTATGAATTTGAGAACTCTTACATATTTGGATATTGATGCCTCTCAACTATAAAGAGATACAATGATGTTACGGGGATTCAATCAGCAAGGAGAACGAGCTCTTGGATCAAAAACATTACTCTTAAAGATAGCCGACTGGACGACAATGGCAAAATTCCATATCATTGATTCATATACCTCTTTTAATGCCTTACTCGGCAGACCATAGCTTCATGAACATAAAATGGTTCCTTCTTCGTTTCATCGGTGCATAAAATATCTATGAAAAGGACAAGAATGTCGTATTGTAGGAGATTTGCAACCGTTTTTAATCCAAGAAATCGGTATACATGAAGATGCAGCATATTACACTCCTATAAAGAAAATAATATTCTCCAAAGACTCAATGGTGGATATGACAGAAAAAGACAAAGAAAAGAAAATAAATGAAAAAGATCATTCTTCTTCAACAAAGACAAAAGGAATTAACTCCCGTCATACTCAAACTCGAGGCCGAGGCCGAGGACGAGGACGAGATCCAATTATCACAATGAAGAAACCATTGAAATTTAAAATCCACCTGGACTCTGAAGAAGAAATGACATCTGTGGTTTTAAAGGAACCTCAATTCAAAATATCTCTTAAAGAAGAAGATAAAGAAAGACAGTTTGAATCTATATATGACAAAATCAATCATTATATACATTCTATGACTCTGACTCCAATCTCCACTGCTAAGATTGAGAATTTAATAGTCAAAGAAGTATGTAATAATGACAAAAAGCCAATTAAGTTTAGACTTGGCTCTACTTCTTCTAGTACTGAAAATGATGTAAAAATAGAAGATGAAAATCTTCCAAAATCAATGAAAATTCCTTTTTACTTGTACTCTCCTTGGGCACAAAAATTTATTCAAAATAGTTTAATGCTCAAACAATGGTCTTTGAAACAACCACATTTCATCGAACAAATGTGGAACAACAACAAACGAAATCCTAACTCCAAAGAAGGTGTTGGATTTGGTACTCTAGAACCACTAGATGATACGGAATTTTGCTTAGTCGTCACTGAGAAACTGACACCTGATCTTACAATTGAAGATGCTCCTCCAGAATTGGAAGAAGAAATTAAATCGACAATTGATGAACTAAAAGAAATAAATTTAGGAACTGATGAAAATCCGAAATCAACTTTCATTAGTTCATTCCTTATTGATGAGGAAGCAAAAGACATAATTCAATTGTTGACAGAATATAAAGACTGCTTTGCTTGGACTTATGACGAGATGCCTGGCTTATCTCCAGAACTCGCAGTCCATAAACTTGGGATAAATCAAATTACAATCCCTGTTAAACAAGCTCCAAGAAGGATGCGTGTTGAAATAGAGCAACAAGTCATTGCATAAGTCAAAAAATTGATAAAAGCTGACTTCATACGAGAAGAAAATTATCTGACATGGTTGGTCAATGTGGTGTCAGTTAAAAAAAATGGTCAGATAAGGGTCTGCATAGACTTCAGAGATCTGAACAAAGCATGTCCAAAAGATGAATTCCCTTTACCAATTCCTGAATTAATGATTGATATAGCATCGAAACATGCAATATTTTTCTTTATGGATGGATCATCAAGATATAATCAAATAAAAATGTTTTCGAAGGACGAAGCGAATATAGCTTTCCGAACACCCATGGGGATATATTGTTATAAGGTTATGCCATTTGGACTAAAAAATGCTGGTGCAACCTATCAAAGAGCCATGACACAGATCTTCGATGAATTAATACACAATCAAGTCGAATGTTATGTGGACGATCTAGTTGTCAGCAGTAAACAAAAAGATAATCACATATATGATTTGAGAATTTTCTTTGAACGACTACGACAATACAATCTTAAAATGAACCCCTTAAAGTGCGCTTTCAGTGTCACTTCAGAAAATTTTTAGGATTTGTGGTTCTACATCGTGGGATAAAAATTGATCCTCTCAAAATTGAAGCTATCCTAAATATGCCTCCTCCTAAAAATCTAACTCAATTGAGATCATTTCAAGGAAAGTTAGCATATATATGACGTTTCATTTCCAATCTATCAAGTAGGTGTCAGCCTCTTACTGCCCTTACCAGAAAAGATACCAAATTTGTGTGAGACGAAAAATGCCAACACACCTTTGAAGACTTCAAACAATACCTGACAACCCCTCTTGTCTTAGCAGCCTCTGTATTAGGAAGACCTCTAATCCTTTACACCGTTGTGTTAGACAATTCCCTTAGAGAATTATTGGCATAAGTAAATGACGAGGGAAAAGAAAATGCATTATACTATTTAAGCCGTTGTCTGGTTCCGAAAGAAATAAAATACCCGACAATCGAGAAGCATTGCTTAGCCTTGATTTTCACAGTTCAAAAACTAAGGCACTATATGCTTTCTCATAAAGTAACTCTTATTTCAAGAGTTAACCCACTACAATATTTAATGACATTGCCGACACTTTCTGGGAGATTAGCAAGATGGGCAATGATCTTACTCCAAGTTGACATAACATTTGTACCATTGCATGCTGTCAAAGGACAAATCTGGGCAGATTTCTTAGCAACACACCCAATTCCAACTGGATCACCTCTTAATGATGATTTACCTGATGAACAAATATCAGAAATAAAAGATTCCAATATGCAACGATGGGAACTCTACTTTGACGGAGCATCATCCGCATGGAAAGACAAAGTCAAACAAAAAATTATACCAGACAAAGCTGGAGTAGGATTGATTTTCATCACTCCAGACAAAACGATGATGCCTTTTTCCTATCATTTGACAGAACCGTGCACAAATAATGAAGCTGAATATGAAGCGCTCATAACTGGTCTAAAATTGACAATATTATTGGAAATTAAAAATATTGACATCTACGAAGACTCCTAGTTGATTATCAATCAAATCACTGGTAAATACAAGACTTTGAAACCTCGACTCGAATAGTATTCTCGTTACACTCTGAAAATGCTTCAGCAAATTCCTGATGTGACATTCTTCTTAATCCCGAGACGAGACAATTCTCTAGCGGATGCTCAGGCAAAACTTGCAAAGGAGTTTGCCTGTCCAGAAGAAGACGACATACCAATTTCTATAAGAGGACGACAAGTTCTTTCTCAAATTGACATGAATAATCTGCATAAAATTAGTGAAAATATGACAATGACAATAAATGATGAAAAGGATGATTGGTGATAACCAATTATTCAATATTTACAAACTAGAAGGTTGACCCTCGATCCGCAGCAATGCACCAAAAAACTTGGTTTGCAATCGCCAAACAGTGCAGTAATATATGCTATCAAAAATATGTTATGGTTAATACTTTGACTTAAATAATAATAGCGGCTAGTGTATATAAATAAATTTTATGGAAAATATTTTACACACTAGGGGTACTACGCAAGTATATGTATTGTATCAAGTAATATAGGGCTTTAAATTACGACCCCAGTATCGATCCCACAAGGAGGATTATAGATTTTTCTTTTAAATATTTTGATTGTATTTTTATGTATTTCTTTTAAAGTTAAAAAGTTAATATTTAATTTACTAGATGCAGAAATAAAGCAGTAATAAAGTAATGATTGATGAAAATAAAATAAGCAAACAACTTTCTTCCTTTCAATTAATCCAAGATTTTTTAGATAATGTAATATTTGTGGAGAATATAAATTTATGGTATTGTGCCAAATAGAAGCATTCCTATTCTTTACCTTCACTCGATATTATAAAGAACATTGACTAATCTATAGATCAGGTCTAGATGTATTGTTAGTAGAATGGGTTAATCTAGGCTCACACTACTAGATGTCCAAGGGTGGCTATGGTAGGCCCTACTAGTGACCCTTTCTTTCTCTATAAACCAAATTACAAGAATTTAGCCTGTCACTCTAAAAACTTATCAATTCTACGCCCGATAAATATTATCTTCCTATTTATTTGCACTTCACCTTGAATAACCCGCGCAAGGCCTTCGACTGCCCAAGGATTCATGTGATATCTACTAGTTAAGAATTCATCTCCTTCTAGGTTTCAACTCTTCAACAGATTTTAACAATTTAAATGGTCAATTTAAATAGTAAATTAAGATCCGTTATTAATATCATCACAATGTTTAAAATATATATATATATATATATTAATAGTTTTAAATTCTCTAACAAATGTTATATTATCTTATTTATCTTTTCATAATTGAAAGGAAAAAGTAAAGTAACTACTCAGAACACATTGAATCTAAACAACAAAACATATAAATAAAAGTTTGAAACAATATACAAATACTTATCTTAAGTGTTTCTCTAACTGAACCTCTGAATCCTTCTGACTCCAAAGTAAATAGACTTCAAAAGCAATTACTCTTCAAATACTCTCAATACAAACTCTAAATAAACTCTCTAAGAAACTATAAATATGGCCCTTAAAATATTTCTCTAATCTCTCTAAATGGAACTATAAGATCTCTCTCTAATTTTAGGCTATGTGGGGCGTGGGGCTAAGTTGGGCCTTGGGCTAAGTTGGGTGTTTTTCTCTGAAGGAGTAGCCTTCTATTTATAGGCTTCAAGGGTTGCCTTGAAGCACCTCTTCAAAATCTGTCCAGGTTCAATGAATCTTCTAGAAGGTGTGTCTGGCGCGTAGGCGCTGGAATCTGGCGCCTAGGCGCCGGGCTCAGCTTCCATTTCTTTGCACCTCTTCACTTTGGATCGCACCTCTTCGCAATCCTAACCGTTTCCAAGCATCCAAATACAATGTATCACATGTCCTATAATCGAAGAATAACTTTCAATCTTCTAGATGGTCCAATAACCGCTCACACCGTCAAAATAACAGTCTAAAAGTCATCAAAAATGTTACAGAATTCTGTATCGAACTGGCGCTTAGGCGCCGGATTCTGGCGCCTAGGCGCCAGGCCAATTATTTTGATAATTTTGCATTTTAGCTCCATTTTTGCTCCTTTTTGCTCTTTTTTCATCTTTTTTTCTTTCTTGAACATTTTTACATCACCTACATCCAAAACACAAAAATACCTTTCATTAAAGCATAATATCCTTAAGAATTTGATAAAAATCAAAGTATAAAAATAGGTATTTTTTCATGGATCAAAATCTCCCAAACTTAAACGTTATTTGTCCTCAAGTAACCATTTTTACTATATAAAATGTATCACAATTGGAATAAAAGGTAAATATTTAAGATTTCTTATAATTTTTTATTTTATAAAGGCTTTAGTAAATCATTAATTGAATTTTACTAAGTTTAATTTTAAGAATTTAAAGAATATTTAACTACCAAATCATAAGATTTCAAAAAATTTTCATTCACTTCGAAAATAATTGTAGTTTATTATATTAAAATCACATAAATTATTTACAAGAAAAAGATCTTCATGAAAATCTTTTCTAATAAAGATTCATGCATAAAAATTGAGTAAAATATGTAATCAGTTTTATTCTTATAAGCTAATTCAAGTGAAGCCAATTTTTGATTAGGCATCTCCTCAAGCTTCTCCTCTCTTTTTTTTTCTCTTCTTTTTTTTTCTTTTTTGTTTTTAAAGAGAGGATTACAATATCTGGATAGCCTGTTAATGGTTTTGAACTTCGCTATCCTTAACTTATATTTTCAAACTTATACATTTTCACTTAATTACTAGAACATGAATAGATTTAAAAAAGTGTTTCAATTTTTTATTTTTGAAGTTATAATTTTTGTTTTCTTAATACTTCTAAAATTCAATTATTTCTACTATGAATAGAAAATTTTCTTAATCTTACTCTTCTTTAAGTTCAATAATTCTATTCATAAAATCAATCAAAGTTATTAAAATTTTGGTTAAGTCTACTAAATTATTTATAATTTCAAAATTTTAAATGATCTTAAATAGATTCTTCATTCCTATGTTATGTTAATATATATTTTTTTAGAAAATATTAGTTCATTAAGGACAAATAAAATTTAAATTTGCATGTATTTTCCCTTCCCCCAAACTTAAGCTTTGGTATATCATGAAAAAAAAAATTTTAAGTATGAGAGAAAGAAAGGTATAATTTAAAAAGGAATTTTTATAAGTATGTAAAAACGATCTAAAAAAGAAAAATTTACTTCACACATTCTTTTTATGAATATTACTGAAATAACGAAGCATATATAAAAGTAAGCGAGCTTATATATATATATATATATATATATATATATATATATATATATATATATATATATATATATATATATCAATAGCTGAATTAAATGACTATACTACTCAAAGTAACAGAAATAGAACAACATTACTAACTATTAAGAATACTAAACAGTAGGCTGAAGCAGAAATAAACATTAATTCATCCAAATTTCAGTCTTCAACACAATACACAAAATATCTAAAATAGTCTCAACATCAAACAATCCACACCAAGTTTCATAAACAAATCTACACTAACAAACAACAAACAACAAACAACCAACAGTACTAGCAAACAAGAAATAAACTAATAACAGAATCAACACATCTTAGAGGTAAATCAAGCTACTAATCACTATCTGTAGCTTCTTCATCATCATCACCAAAAGAAAACTCCACATCCTTTGGATCAACATACGGTGTAAATCTAGGACAGGTAGGAAACTGAATATCATGCTCACCCTTCAAGAATCTCACTAAAGACTTTGAATACTTAGCATCATATTCACTTTTCCTTTGGGTATAATCAGATAGATGATCAATCTTCCTATCTATAGTATCTACTTTACAGTGAGTTAGAAATAACTCATTCTACTGCTCCAGAAATTGATCATGCATCGATTCCCAAAAACTAGATGGTGGCTCAGCAGTAGAAGTAGAAGGTCTAGAAGTAGAAGCTCTACCTGGAGTAGGTACAAAAGTAGAAGGACCAGTAGATCTCTTCCCTCGAAGACGATCATAAATGCTCACACTCTCCTACCCAATTCGCTTCGTAGTCTTCAACTTCTCCTCTGATATATCAGCAGAAACCCTTTAATTAAGTTTAAGGACATATTAAACTTAATTAATCAAAATCAAAACCCTTTAATTAAGTTTAAGGACATATTAAACTTAATTAACCAAAATCAAACTCTTTAATTAAGTTTAAGGACATATTAAACTTAATTAACCAAAATCAACCTTTAATTAAGTTTAAGGACATATTAAACTTCATTAACCAAGATCAAAACCTTTAATTAAGTTTAAGGATATATTAGACTTAATTAATCAAAATCAAAACCTTTAATTAAGTTTAAGGACATTAAACTTAATTAATCAAAAACAAAACCTTTTAATTAAGTTTAAGGACATATTAAACTTAATTAACCAAAATCAAACCCTTTAATTAAGTTTAAGGACATATTAGACTTAATTAATCAAAATCAAAACCCTGTAATTAAGTTTAAGGAAATATTAAACTTAATTAACTCATTGAACCTTAGGGTTTAATTCAAAATCAAATCTTTAATTAAGTTTAAGGACATATTAAACTTAATTAACCCATTAAACCTTAACTAAATTAGGTTTAATACAAAACAAAACCTTTAATTAAGTTTAAGGACATATTAAACTTAATTAACCTCCTTACACATTAGGCTTAAGACAAACCTAAACCCTAATTAGGTCTAACCCATTAGACCTAGTTAAACCATTAAACCTTAACTAACTAAGGTTTAATAAAAAATAAACCTTAATTAGGTCTAACCCATTAGACCTAGTTAAACCATTAAACCTTAACTAACTAAGCTTTAATCAAACATAAACCCTAATTAGGTCTAACCCATTAGACCTAATTAAACCATTAAACCTTAACTAACTAAGGTTTAATCAAACATAAACCCTAATTAGGTCTAACCCATTAGACCTAATTAAACCATTAAACCTTAACTAGCTAAGGTTTAATGAAACCTAAACCCTAATTAGGTCTAATCCATTAGACCTAGTTAAACCATTAAACCTTAACTAACTAAAGTTTAATCAAACCTAAACCTTAATTAGGTCCAACCCATTAGACCTAATTAAACCATTAAACCTTAACTAACTAAGGTTTAATCAAACCTAAACCCTAATTAGGTTTAACCCATTAGACCTAATTAAACAATTAAAACTAAGGTTTAATCAAACCTAAACCCTAATTAGGTCTAACCCATTAGACCTAGTTAAACCATTAAACCTTAACTAACTAAGGTTTAATCAAATATAAACCCTAATTAGGTCAACTTAGGTTCAACACAATATGAACCAAAGTTAATCTTTTACTTAAGTTCAACCCACATTGAACTTAAGTCAATATTATGTCTAGGTTCAACCTAACTTGAACCTAACTTAAATCAAACTCAAATCTTAACTTAAGTTTAAACCATATTGAACTTAAGTTAACCTTAAGTCTAGGTTCAACCTAACTTAATTCAAACCCAAATCCAACATAAACCTTAATTAAGTCTATCACATTAGACTTAATTAAATCATTAAACCTTAATCAACTAAGATTTAAATAAACACAAACCATGATTAAGTCTAATTCACTAAGACTTAATATCTAAACAAATCTCGGTTAAATCAAATTAGACTTAATTAAAACTTAAGCCTTACCTAAAAAGGACTTAGATGGTCTACAATTCTAATTAAGTCTAATTTATTAGACTTAATTAACCTTTAAGTCCTATTTAAATAAGGCTTAAAACTTAATTAGGTTTATTCTAATTAAACCAAACCTTTAACTTAAGTTGAACCGACATGAACTCGAGTTAATTAGATTCAATCAACATTGAATTCAACTTAGGTTCAACCGGACATGAACCCGAGTTAATTCGATCTATATTGAATCTAACTTTCAACCTTTTTAACTCGAGTTCGAGACGAGACGGGAACTCGAGTTAATTAAATTCGATCAACTTGAGTTCAACTGAGACATGAACTCGAGTTAATTCAATCCATATTGAATCTAACTTTAAACCTTTAACTTAAGTTCAGAGAGACATGAACTCAAGTTAATTAAATTCAATCAACTTAGGTTCAACCGGACATGAACCCAAGTTAATTCAATCAATATTGAATCTAACTTTCAACCTTTTTAACTTAAGTTCAGACAGACATAAACTCAAGTTAATTAAATTCAATCAACTTAGGTTCAACCAGACATGAACTCAAGTTAATTCAATCCATATTGAACCTAACTTTAAAACTTTAACTTAAGTTCATACAGACATGAACTCAAGTTAATTAAACTCAATCAACTTAAGTTCAACCAGACATGAACCCAAGTTAATTCAATCATTATTGAATCTAACTTTCAACCTTTTAACTTAAGTTCAAATAGACATGAACTCAAGTTAATTAGATTCAATCAACATTGAATTTAACTTAGGTTCAACCAGACATGAACTCAAGTTAATTCGATCCATATTGAATCTAACTTTAAACCTTTTAACTTAAGTTCAAACAGACATGAACTCAAGTTAAATAGATTCAATCAATATTGAAATTAACTTACGTTCAAACAGACATGAACCCAAGTTAATTCATTCAATATTGAATCTAACTTTAAACTTTTAACTTAAGTTCAAACAGACATGAACTCAAGTTAATCTAATCCAACTATTAACTTAAACAGACATGAACTCAAGTTAATTCAATCTATATTGAATCTAACTTTTAACTTAAGTTCAAACAGACATAAACTCAAGTTAATCTAATCTAACTATTAACTTAAACAGACATGAACTCAAGTTAATTCAACTTAAGTGCAAACAAACATGAACTCAAGATTTAAGTTTATACTTAAGTCAAGACATAAATTCGACATTTCAAACCAAAATCGACATAACCGACATAAATTTGACATTTCAAATCAAAAATCATTATAACCTACATAAATTCGACATTTCAAACCAAAAATCAACATAACCGACATAAATTCGACATTTCAAACTAAAATCAAATTCGACATTTCAAACCAAAATTGACATAAATTTGACATTCCAAACATTTCATCGACAAAATCGACTTAAAACTGACATTTCAAACATAATCGACATAAATTTGACATTTCAAACAAGATTTGACATAATCGACATAAATTTGATATTGCAAACCTAAATCGACATAATTGACATAAATTTGACATTTCAAACAAAGTTTGACATAAAATTGGCATTTCAAATGAAAATTTGACAAACACCGATATCAATCCAAATATTTCAAGCGACATTAACTGACATTCAGGATATGTTAAATCAAAACATCCTACAAAATTCTGAGACAATGAATGTGACACTATTTCTGACAATGTTTTCTTTGAAGGATGAAGACAAATTTCGTTTAGATTTCCTTTGCATGTTATAGGGTGTGCTAACTCTGTTTTGCAGAACGACATTCTGGACGAACAATGACAAATCCAAAACTTTTAGGTTAACCAAAAAACCTAAAACTTTCAACAAAACAATGACATCGACAACAATGACAAAACCAAAACTTTTAGGTTAGCCACAAAACCTAAAACTTTCAACAAACAACGACATCGACAACAATGATAAAACCAAAACTTTTAGGTTAGCCATAGAACCTAAAAC
The DNA here is from genome assembly GCA_022702705.1 of Papilionanthe hookeriana x Papilionanthe teres. NCBI lineage: Eukaryota > Viridiplantae > Streptophyta > Magnoliopsida > Asparagales > Orchidaceae > Papilionanthe > Papilionanthe hookeriana x Papilionanthe teres. The sequence goes on along the minus strand of CM040430.1, from coordinate 54,671,910 downwards.
TTTCGAGAAACAAAACAACATGATATGAAAATGACATAACACAACGACATTTGGGATTGATAGTGGGTACATCTTTCCCTAAAAACAAAAAAAAAATTTCCAGAAAACTAGTGATCAACATTAATCAGAAGTTTTCTTAGACAATTATAAATTGTCTAAGATGTAATTAACTATAGAAGCTTGCTTCTATAGGAGAATTAAAGAACCCATGACAGAATCTCTGGTTGACACTTCACGATCTTCTTTATATAGAAACTCTCGGATATGGCATTCTATGATCTTCTTTATAAGGATTATCACAAAACAACTTCTTTTTCTCTGTTTTATATTAGCCCTAAATTTCTTGATTCCTTTATAGGATTCATAGAAATAAGAATTGGGCAATATCAAAACAGAGTGGAAACTCCATGACATTAACATGAGAATTGACGGCGACGACATCCAAGCGACCCAATCCTCTCGCCATCACTTGCATCACACATTAATTCAAATGGTTTCTCCCAGTCAGGTGAAACTATTATAGGAGCAGCGATTAATTTTTCCTTTAATAAATCGAAAGCTTTTAAGCATTCATCATTAAAATCAAACTTCTTAACTTTTTCCAAAAGTTGGCATAGAGGCTTAGTTATTTTTGAAAAATCTTTAATATAACGCCTGTAGAATGCAACATGTCCCAAAAAGCTTCTTACCCCTCTCACAGTTGTTGGAGGTGGTAATTTTTCTATAATTTGAATCTTCGCAGGATCTACTTCCATGCCATATTCAGATATTTTATGCCCAAGGAAAATTCCTCCTACAACCATAAATTGACACTTTTCCCAATTTAGGACTAAATTTGTTCTTTTGCATACTTCTAAAACTTTTTCTAAGTTGCATAGGCATGCATCAAATGACTCTCCAAATACTGAGAAATCATCTATAAACACTTCTATTCCATCATCTATTAATTTGCTAAATATGGACATCACACATCTTTGAAATGTTGCAGGTGCATTATATAATCCAAAGGGCATCCTTCTAAAAGCAGAAGTTTCTTAAGGGCTAGTAAATGTAGTCATCTCTTGATCCTCAGGAGCTATAGGTATTTGGTGATAATTGGTATATCCATCCAAAAAGCAATAATACTTGTGTCCAGCAAGTCTATCTAACATTTGGTCTAAGAAAGGTAAAGGGAAATGATTTTTTTGTGGCAGCATTTTAGTTTCTATAATCAATACATATTCGCCAACCAGTGACTTATTTCGTCGGTATGATTTCATTTCGTTCATTTACATCAACAGTCACTCCTCCTTTCTTAGGAATACAGTAAATTGGGCTTACCCAAACACTATCAGAAATGGGATATATATTTCCAACATCTGACCACTTTAGGATCTCTTTTTTAACCACTTCTTTCATCATTGGGATCAGTCTCCTTTGTGGATTAGCTCTAGGTTTATGTTGTTCATCCAACGGAATTCTGTACATACAGATCGAAGGACTGATTCCTTTAATATCTGCTAAGGACCAACCAAAAGCCTTTTCGTATCATTTTAAGGTATCTAGTAATTTTTGTTTTTGATAATCATTTAAATCTGAAGATACAATGACTGGTAAGGTAGAAGATTCTCCTAAAAACATATGCTTCAAATGATTAGGGAGAATTTTCATCTCAAGTTCAGGAGGTTTATGATAGATCGAATTAAACTTTTATCTCCACTTTCTATAGTTTTCGATCTTTCAAATCTTTTCTGAACAAATTCTAACTCTTCATTCTTTATATCATCCAAATCATCTTCACTTTCACTTTCATCCACACATTCAAAATTTTCCTCAAACACTTCTTTAAAATGATCTTCTCTCAAACAATCGCAGATTTTCATTCGAAAGCACTCATCATCCTTTTTAGCTGAAGGGTATTTCATAGATTTCAGAATATTGAAAGTCACCTCTTAATCATTAACTCTCATTGTTAATTCTCCTTTTTGAACATCGATCATTGCTCTCCCAGTAGCAAGAAATGGTCTTCCCAAAATAATTGGAGTTTTTTTATCTTCCTCCATATCTAATACAATAAATTCCATAGGAAAGATAAATTTATCCACCTTTACTAATACATCTTCCACAACTCCTTTAGGATAAGTAATATAATTATCTGCCAATTGAAGAGTCACAGATGTAGGTGAAATTTCTCCTATTCCCATTCTTTTGAAATTTGATAAAGATATAAGATTAATACTAGCTCCCATATCACATAAAGCTTTTCTGAAAAAGTTCTCACTTATAGCACACGGGATAGTGAAACTACCAGGGTCTTTAAGTTTTTCAGGAAGCTTCCTCAGAATAATTTCACTACACTCACCGCTAAGTGCAACAGTCTCATGATCTTTGAACTTTCTTTTCTTTTTAAGAATATCCTTCATAAACTTTGCATAATCAGACATCTGCTCTAATGCTTTAACAAAGAGAATATTAATTGTTAATTTCTTAAGGATTTTCAAAAACATTGTAAATCTGTTATCTTTGTTCTATTTTTTTAGTCATTGAGGAAACAGAGGAGGTGGTTTTTCAACAGTAATCTTCATTGGTTCAATCAGATATTCTAAGTCTGGATATATCTTATTAGAACCTTTTTCAATGTCCACTTCCTCTCTCTCAACTTCAAATTATTTTTGTACTCTTGTTTCTAATTGTTTTTCACTCCTTAAATGAGTAGCCTTAATTTGCTCCTTGTTTTGATCTTTTGGGTTGATCTCAACATTGCTAGGAAGATTTCTAGAAGGTCTATTATTAAGCGTATTGAAAATATGTCCCAATTGATTCTCAATGTTTTTCATTGCAACATTTTGAGCTTGTATTTGATTACCCATATTCAGAATTATTTCTTCAGTAGACAACTTCTTTTCCTTAAATTGTGGGTTACTATTAAAACGAGGAGGATAAGAAGGTCTATAATTGGTATTTCCTTAGTTGTTCAGATTTCCAACTGGATTCATTGAATTGTTTCCCCATTACAGGTTAACAACAATATTGTTATTATTCCAGTTGAAATTTGGGTAATTCTTCCAACCAGGATTATAATAATTTGAATAAGGATTGTTGAGTTTATTATTTATAGCATTTAAAGTTTTATAAGGTGTTGGAGATTCTATCATTTATCCTGATGAATTTTTCTCTAACAATGGGGGTGTTTGAGAATAATTCATTCCATATTGATCTATTTTCTTTGAAAAGGAAGCAATTTGAGAGATTATCATAGTTATCACATCAAAATAAAGACTATTAGCTACTCTCTTAAAATTTACCCGCTCGGAGGGCCATTGAAAATTATTAGTAGCCATCTCTTCTATTAACGAATATGCTTCATCAAATGGTTTTGGCATTAATGATCCACCAGCAGCAGCATCTATAATCGATCTCAAGGATCCCACTAATCCAGTATAACATGTTAACCAGTCTGGTAACGCATGATGTGGACATTTTCTCAGAAGATCTTTAAATCTTTCCTAAGCTTCATATATAGATTCTCCATCAAACTGATTAAAAGATGTGATATCATTCCTCAACTTAGTAGTTTTTGAAGGAGGGAAATATTTTGACAAAAACTTTTGTGAAAGTTCTCCCCAAGTTCTGATAGATCCAGGTGCTAACAAATTTAACCACGCCTTAGCCTTATCCCTTAATGAAAAAGGAAAAAGTCTAAGCCTAACAGCATCATTCGACACTCATCGTATTTAAAGGTACCACACAGTTGTAGAAAACTAGCGAGATGTAAGTTATGATCTTCATTAGGTGTTCCTCCAAATTGATTATTGATCTACCTATAAAATACTCATTTTTATGCCTTATTTATGATTCAATTCTTAAGGATATTATTCTTTAATGAAAGGTATTTTTATGTTTTTGGATGTAGATGATTTAAAAAGAGTACAAGAAAGAAAAAGAAGGAAAAATGAGCAAAAAGGAGCAAATATGAAGCTTATGGAGCAAAATTTTGGAATTATTGGCCTGGCGCCTAGGTGCCAGAATCCGGCGCCTAAGCGCCAGTTCGATATAGACGCTGTCAAGTTTTTTGATGACTTTGGGCAGTTATTTTGACGGTGTTAAGCGGTTATTGGAGCTTCTAGAAGACAGGAAGTTACTCCTAATATATAGGATATGTGATACAATGTATTTGGACATAAGGAAACGGACTGGATCGCGAAGAGGCGTAACCTAAAGTGAAGAGGTGCAAAAGACCTGCTCACGGAGTCCGGCGCCTAGGCGCCAGATCCTAGCGCCTAGGCGCGACAGTTACCTTCTAGAAGATACCTTAAATTTGGACAAATTTTGAAGAGGTGCCTTAAGCAACCCCTGGTCAAATTCAGAGCTCTATAAATAGGAGCCCATTCTACAGAGAAAATGGCACCAAAACCCCCCCTCTTAGTACACATACTCATTTTAGCATCTTCTCTCTCATCTCTAGTTTTATTTAGTCTCTTCCATACTTACGGTGCCACTTTATTTTGTATCTAGTGAGTTAATTTTGAGTGTTTATTGTGTATTATTGATGTTGGAGTCTTTCATCATTTCTTTGGAGTCAGTAAGAGTTAGCGGATCACTTGAAGGAACACTTCAGATAAGTATTTGTACTTTGGTTCAAAGTTTTATAAATATGTTGTGTTGTGTTATTTCAATGTGTTCTGAGTAGTTAGTTATCTTTCTCCTTTCAACTATGAAAAGATTATAAATTAATTAAAATTTGTAGGAGAATTAAATATAAAATATTTTAAAACATTGTGATGATATTAATAATTGATCTTAATTTACTTTTTAAATTGGTCATTTGTTAAAATCTGTTGAAGAATTTTGAGACCTATCCGGAGATAAATTCTTAACTAGTAGATATCACATGAATCCTTAGGTAATCGTAAGCTGTACGCGGATTATTTAAGATAAAGTGCAAATAAATAGGAAGATAATATTTATTGGGCGTAAAATTAATTAGTTTTTAGAGTGACAGACTAAATTCTAATAATTTGGTTTATAGAAAGGTAATGGGTCACTGGTAGGGCCGACCATAGCCACCCTTGGACATCTAGTAGTGTGAGCCTAGATTAACCCATTCTACTAATAAGACATCATGAGCCTATCTATAGATTAGTCAATGTTCTTTGCACCTGGACCAAAGGGTAAAAAATAAGAATGCTTTTATTTGGCACAATACCATAATCTTAATCCCTACAAATGATAATTACTCTATAATTCTTAGATTAGTTGAAAAAGGAGAAAGTCATTTATACTTGCATTAAATTTTAATTACTACTTACTTTACTTTACTGCTTAGTGTTTACTTGCTTTTAGTAAAAATTGTTAGCAAATTAAATTTGAATATATATATATATATATATATATATATATATATATATAAAGTATATATAAATTGCTTTTGAAAATTCCAAAATATGACTTATATTTCTTACTTTTTATAAATCACTATCCCTATGGGATCGATAACAATGACTCCACTAGAGTCCTGTATTACTTGAACGATATGTATACTTGCGTTTAAAATTGTGACTTTTACAATAATAAAATCTAAATATAAAATTATAAAAGTAAACCTCGCACATCAAGTTTTTGAAGCCATTTACCAGGAATTAAATATTCTAAAAAGTGGTATCAAATTTTTATATTTTAAAGCATATATAAAGTCGCATCGCATCAATTATTTTATACCATTTGGATAATAACATGTTTAAGCTTAAATGAATTAGCAGCAACATCAGAGCTTTGGATAGTTAAGTAAATTTCATATGCTAATGGATTAGCATAATCTCTTAACGGTCTTGGTATATTTTCATTTTGATTATTTTGATTATTCAACTTGTTCACCATTTTTTAAGGATTTTCAGATTTTTTTTTGTTGCTTTTGAATTTTTCTAATAGTACGCTCTAATTCAGAATCGTAAGACACTAAACTTATAGATTTGATACTACACATACAATCGAAATAAGCACACTAACAATAAACAAGCACACACAATTATGACTTGTAATTAGAATATAAGTTTTCAAATACCACAAAATTAATTTTTTTTTACAGTTACCTCCTCGACAACGGTGCCAAAAATTTGGTGCGACTTTTTTAAATTGCCAAAATTTATGAACTCAGATTTATATATATATTGATTTAGTTTTCTATTGAGTCACACAATTAAACGTAAGTATACGCATCGCTCAAGTAATACATGGCACTAATAGAGTCATGATTATCGATCCCATGAGGAAGTATTTAATTCTTTAATGGAGCACAAAAATCACTACACGAATCACAACACAACTGCAGTAATTACTAATTATAAAAAGATGAATAAACAGTTGCAGTTACTAATTCTACCAAAGTACATTCTAACTTCTTAATACAGTTAACTAACACAAGACTAAATTTATAACAAAAGTTCAAATGTAAGAAAGAATCCTCCTCCTCTCCAATAATAATGTGCTGATTTAATGACATAAATCAGTGATGCAATAGTATTGTGCCAAATAGGAGCATTCTTATTCTTTACCATCTTCCGAGTGATATAAAGAACAATGACTAATCCTAAGTTTAGTCCCCAAATCCATAGTTATGCTTGAAGGATACCGGCTGTCACTACGGAGCTCCCACTTCCCTTTGCCTAAAGGCTAACTCTCGCTTTGGTTTCCAAACCTTAGGACCAAATTAGGGATTTCAGTTTGTCATTTGTAAATTTCAAATTTTACGCTCATCAAAATATATTTCCCTATTTATTTGCACCCAACCCCCATGAACTACGTCACTCATTCATGGACATTGAATGTGACCTTCACTTTTGTTTTGAAACTCATAATCCTTTTGGAACATATGTTTCCCAACAAGTTTTAACAATTCAATTGGCCAGATCCAAAAGTAAAGGAAGTATGAAGTGAAAAGATCATCACAAATTCTTCATAATAAATCGACACATCATTTCCATATCACAACATTAACACATCACATGAAAATGAAGAATACAAAGAAATATACTCAAGACTCATGAGGAAAAGATGACAAAAGATGGATTTTATATATAAAATCAACGTCATACAAACAAATTAAAGAAAATACAACTTATCTCAAACTTTTCCCCAAGCGAATCTCAAGGAATTCCTTTGACTCCTCATCTTTCTTCATAACAACACATAATTCTCTCTTTAGATAAGTAAGGAAGAAGAAATCTCTCACTTTTCCTCTCCTGCTACACTCCTTAGAAGAGAGCACACACAAACCCTAGATTCTCTCTAATGGACTCTCTACATTAGAACAATGAAAAGTCACTAAGAAACACTGAAGTGAATCCTTATATTTTGTTCCAAAGTAGTCTAAATTCAGCTAAAACCGACTTTCCCAAGAGTTTCCTCGAGCACCCTCCAAAATCCGGCTAAATACATTAAAACCTGGTTTAAATCGCGATAGGGTGCGGTCCGGCGCTATTTTCAGCCTTATGGTCAAAACTCACTAGATTTGGGTGTGGTCCAGCCCTGGTGACAGCGTCGTTCAGCGCTCCAGGTTAAAAAGTGTATTTTGCCTCATTTTGCTCCAAATTTGCTCCTTTTTGCTTCATTTTGCTCCAAAGGCCTAAATCATTCTACCTGCATGAAATCATGAAAATATTCTTCTTTAAAGTGCAATATCATCAAAAATATGTATAAAATAAACATTAAAAAGCTATCAAATTTTTCAGTGGATCAGTGACCAATGAGGTGATTTTAATGCTCTTTAGGTATTGAGTTTGATGATTTTGGTCAATTTTTGACTTTCTAGGTCAAAAGTTGACTGCTTGGGTCAATGGAATGGTTATTGGGTCAAAGATTGACTATTTTGACCAAATTTGACTTTTTGGTCAAAAATTGACCTATTGGGTCAATGGGGTGGTCATTGGGTCAAGGATTGACCATTTTGACCAAAATTGACTTTTTGGTCAATAATTAACCTGTTGGGTCAATAAGGTGGTCATTGGGTCAAGGATTGACCATTTTGACCAAAGTTGACTTTTTGTCAAAAGTTAATTTATTGGGTCAATGATTGATTAAATCAGGGTTTGCTATTACTAATTTAACTTATTTGGGTCAAAGAATAATTTATAGGGTTTTACCCTAGTAATTAGGGTTGCTATTAGTGAGATTTAGGAAGTTAATATTGGTATAATTCCTATCTCAAACTGACTTTGAAATGATCCTCACAAAAGTGAGGTCAATAGTTAGCCCTCAGGTTAGGGGAACATGGGAACTTGGAGTGAGAGCCAGTATCTTCTCAGCTTAACCGCAAATTTAGGGACCAAACTCTTGATTAGCCGATGTTCTTTTTCACTCGTAAAGTGGAGAAATAATAAGAATGGTCCTATTTGACACAATACTATACATTTTACAACAATTTTGAATCATTCACTGACTATAATATTATTGTAAAAGGGAAGGATACTTTCTTAAATTGAACTCCATCATAAAACTTAGTTTAGTCTCAGTGAATTTAACTTTGAAGTTTATAGATTAGTTTAGTAAACATAGTTCTATTAGTTGCATTAAACCAATTTTGACTTGTTTTTGGTAATTGAGTTTTATATAGTTTGGATATTGTGTCTTTTATTTTCATAATAATTACCACCTCCCTGTGAGATCGATACTTCGGATTCCATTAGAGCCATTTATTACTTGAGAGATACATATACTTACGTTTGCATCCTAATGACGATTTAAAATTGACAGTACACATTAATTCACTTGGTGTGTCAGCTTTAAAGATTTTGAAAAGATAAGATTGATTTTCCTGAATTAATATTTGTTGTGACTGTTCTGCATATTTACTGGTTTAGCTGCCTCTTGTGTTGTGGCGTTGCAAAATATTTGACAACATACAAAAATCCTGCATCAATTACAAGGATATGCCCTTCATTTCTTTCCATAAATGGCTATGGTATAGAAGGTACTCATTAAAAACCTAATTTTTGTTGAGTCCACATAAAAGGTCTAATAAAATGAATATCCTAATTTATAGAAGTTTCTCTTTTACTAAACTTATGCATTTTTTGCAAGAGCAATTGTGAAACACATGCACATCATTTATTTAGTTCTTTTTCTCCTTTTATCTCCTTCAATATGTGAAAAATTCTTTCATATGGTTGCAACCTTCAACAAATTATGGTACAAGCTGAATTGATAACCCATGAAATCACTAAAAGGTTTCTTTGTTGGCTATTAAAATCACATCTCAATATTTCTGGCTTGAAAGGAATGCACATATTTTCAGAAAGGTGATATCTGATGCTGATGTTGTTTTCAGAACCATATTCAATGTTGTCAATTTTCAAAGCATGAAATTGAATTTAAATATCAAATCCCTTCCCATGTCATATCTCTATTTGGAGTGTAATTCAATGCAAATTATTTTTGTTTATTGGTATTTTTGCCTTCTTTTCGTCATGGAGATTAGTGGTTGCTTACTAGTTTTAAGTTTGCTTCATTCTATTGGATTTTTTAGGGGTAAGGAGCTTTTGACTATCTACACTTCTACTCTCTCATTGATAATTTTGGCTGATGGCTTTCTTATAACGTTGGTTGAAATATCTGGAGGATAATTATGACTTTTTTGAGAAGGGATTCAACTAGACTACTTTTTTGTCATGAAAAGGATTCTTACGTTCTTGGATTCTCGATTTTTTGGAGTGCAATGATGGACATCAACACTAATATGGGTTTCTACAAGCTTTTTAAGCTGTCAAATGCTCCTATGGTTGGAATGTTTCAGACATAGGTATTAGTTTAGAACTCACTTATGTGTAAGCCATATTAGACTTGAAAGTTTTTTATTTTCGAATACGTACTACTTGATTTTAAGACAGATTAATATTACTTCAATATCATAGGATGTCTGCTTGAAAGCATTGAAGAAGCCATATCATATACTTTATGACTAGCTTAGCTCTCAATTGTTCTCATGGACAAATTGGATATTTTGAAGCTCTTTATCTTTTGTCATATCATTTGTTTTAATTGTTTTGATTTCTTTTGTCTTATAGGTTCATTTTCTTTTTATTATTATTTTTTTGTAATAGACCTGTAATTTATATATTTTTATTTTATTATAAATTATGCTAGACATGATCCTCAACTTCCTAAAATAGATTATTACTTTTTGTTAAATTACAACTATTCAACATAATAAATGCTATTATATTTATTTATCAATTTTTTCGGATTGATGGTAATTTTATAAATTAAATTCATTTTAATTATAAATGGATAAATCTCCCAAGTTTTTTTTTGATACGACATACTAATTTATAATTTAAACAACCTATGATTAAAAGAAAATATTTAATTAAAAATAAACAGTATGAATGATTGGCGTGAAAATAATTTTCCTTAGAAGTCAAAAAATCCCACCCTACCCGAAAAAGAAGTCAAAATATACAAAAAAAAAAAACAAAAAAACAAAAAAAGAAGATAAAAAATGGAGATGCCGTTGATTTTTAGGTTTCGACGACAGAAGCGACACCAAACATGAGCGGTCTCAATGTGAAATGCCGCTCCCCACATTGACGACTTCTGATCAGCCGTAGGATGGTCCCTGTACCCGCGCTAAGATGTGGCCACGCCCGTTACCACTGAAATCATCAAATGATGGAAGTAGAGAGGCTTAAACGGTTCCGTGGCATATCCGAAGAGGTGCTAGAAATGGACAAATGGGTGTCACCCACTCCACGGCACAAGAACTTCGACAGTGACTGATGTTTATAAAACTTCGCTGCGTGGACTTACATTGCTGTCGCAGCCATGGAACAATCGGCTTTGTTTCTGCTTTTCTCCGCCCTCTTCCTATGCAGGTTATCATCTCTCTCCTTTCTGCCTGCCTGCAACTAGAGAATGTGTCATTTAATAACTGTTTAGTGAATCATTTTAGTTTCATTTTCTTTGCCCTTAATTATTTGGATTGAGGTGGATTGTTTCATACCCGCATTTTGTTCAAGAAAATTTGTATTTAGATTTGTATGTATTGGAAGAAGTGTTTTATCTGTTTGGCTACTAGCCTATTACTTCTTGTTTAGAAGTTCCGGCATTCAGTGGTTGCGTCAACTGTTGTTCTTCGCATACACTTACCATATCGGGAAAAATTCTTGTTTTAATCTTAGGCTTAGAAGTCTTTATTTGTATTCAGAGAATTACTATTTACGAGGGGAAATAAAAAAAACATACTTCTCTCTCTCTTTTTTTATTTATTTATTATTTTTTTTTGCTGAATTTTATGCAGAAGTGTATCATTTGCTCTGAACTTTCACTAGTTTATAATTTTTAGTTACAGGAACAGCAACCGCTTCAGCGGTATAGCTTCTGCAGCTAATATGAAGAAATAATCTATATTTGATCTTCAAAGGCTGCATATTTTTTCTAATTTCATAAGCTAATGAAAAAGGTTATATTAATTTCGGCAGATTGTTTGAAGCGATTGGACAAGATTTTTCTACGCCACCACGAGGATGGAATTCTTATGATTCCTTTTCTTGGGTTATTGATGAAGAAGCATTCCTTGACAATGCACAGGTTGTCTCCAGCAGGCTGCTTTCTTCTGGATATGAGGTCAGGGCTCTGATGGTTTATTCTTTTATTTTGGTTTCTTTATACCTAAAGAATGTTAAAATTCCTTGTAATGATTGCCGCAAACATTGCACAGTATGTTGTCATAGACTATTTGTGGTATCGGAAGAATGTTAAGGGATCGTCATCGGATTCTTATGGCTATGATAACATTGATGAATGGGGACGATTAGTTCCTGATCCTGACAGGTGGCCATCATCTAGGAATGGAAAAGGGTTTAAGGAAGTTGCCCAAAAGGTACATGACATGGGTTTAAAGTTTGGGATTCATCTAATGAGAGGAATAAGTCTAGAAGCAGTTAATGCCAACACAAAAATCTTGGAAATTGCCACGGTATCATTTCTCCTCTTGTTGTTTGAAGTGTTCTTTCATACCACAAGCTTGATGAATACTTTCTTTTTAGAAACCACATGTAATGTCTTTTTTTAGTGCAAAACTGTTTAAGCTTTTGTTAGGAAGAACAGAAACGTTTTAACATGCTTGTTTGTTGTGCTATCATAAAATTCATCTTTTAATGTCAAAATTGGACACTTGCATGCATCGGGGACAATATAAAAATATAAAAGACCCTGCACCTATAATTATAATAGGTTGACCACTGCAAGATTTGTAAGAAGTAAAGGGAATGACAATCAGATCATGCAAGCTCTCATTGATGTGAAAATAACTCATTTTTGATTTGGTGTGTCAATATTTGATAGAATAGGCTGAATGAATTTCTATATTGATGTACATCTATTTAAAGAGCTTAACTAGGAACAAAAAAGGCAGCTAATCTCCCTAATTAAGGAGAAATATACTATTTAACTAGCTACTCTAATATAGAAGAAAATAAATAGCGATTCCTAAGATTACTAATACAATTAATAAACTTCTAAATATAGAGTAGAATAAATATAGTACATAATCACAATTATCTGAGAGATCTTTCAACATGGTGAATGATCTTTTTTTCCAATTAACCTTTACAAGTAGATAAAAAAAATAAAAAAAAATGCGATTGATTGAGTAAAAAGGTGGACTTTGAATAGATTGTACTTTCTCTTCAAAAAATTTTCAACCAATCAGATTTGAAAAGGTTGATGAATATTTTAGACATTTTTGGCTGAAAACCATCTTGGCTGTATCACACTATATGGTTTTTGTTAAAATGGTACAAACCTTCCTATTTAACTGTTTGGTTATTTTTCATTCTCTCTTTCTCTGCCCTCTCCAAACTCAATGATATATTGCTGTCAGGATCAATATTATGAGGACTACTCTAGTTTATGTTGCTGGTGGTAGCTTGGAAGCTTTTCAGCACTATTGGCTTTGTGATATATGATTTGCATATTTTTGCAATCAAATTTCAAAGGCTTACTCCCATGAGAATTTAGAGGAAATATGGGATGTAGGGACTTATGAGAAGGAAAGACAGTAGCTGATGGTGTCTTAGAATTAAATACCTGTAAGGGCTTTTGGTTGTTTTAGATGTGTTTTAATGTCTCTTTGGAGCTTTAATATTGAGTTTTGGTAGATTTGGATGGTTATAGGATTGTCTAAAGTTGGTTATGCATGGTAAACCCTATTTAGCCAATAAGATGTAGGACTTTTTTGGGGAGCCTAGTGTTTAATGGACTCGCAAAACTTGGAAGGTGGATGAATATTTAAAGGATTGATCTAGAGTTTGGTGGAGTTTTTTTAGGTTTTTTGGTTGGGGAGATGAAACCAACCCCACCAAAAATGAAATAAGGTCCTTTAAACCTTGTTTAGGCTGCCAAGATATATGATAACTTTGAAAAACTAGGGGGTGTTTCTCTGCTTTCGAAGGAGGTAGTTATTCTATATGTTGTGGAGTGCCTAGCTCCATTTGAGTGATGTGGGGAAAGGTGGCACTATTTGTACAATTTTGATTTTTCCATATACGTCCCATGACTCTTGCAGCCACTTATATTAACGTTAAAGTCATTCTAAATAGAAGTTAAATAATTAGGAGTAAATCACCTTCGCTATTTCTTCTTTCTTTCTCTTCAATGTCTTTCCTTTTTGTGTAATGTCATTGGAAATTTAATGACCACCCATTGCAGAAACTTCTAATTCATTGTACAACTACAGATATTTAGCACTTCAACAAAACAAACTTGTAAGTTGTCCAATCACCCCATGTAATATATGATGCACTGCATTACTGATAAAAAATGTGCACCTATAATCACAAATTAGTTTGTATTTGCCTTACATTTTGTCTTTTAAATGAAATGGCAACCATGAGGAACCTTTTATCCAATTGTATTGTAGCTCTATCAAAATTTTCAATAGAACTTCTTAGATCCGTAGCTAGTCCCATCATAATCCTCTGGCTTAAAACTCCTCTATTTGATGGTGCATATCAGATTGCTCAATTAAACACAAATATAGTTTCATTGCTTATTAATTTAGGATTTGATATTTTGCATATTTTTGAAATTTATAATCACAAACGGAAATCCTAAAATCTTTTTTGTGCTAACGTATTGCCAAGCTTAAAGTTTTTAGGTACAGGAGAGCAAAAGTTTTTAATTAAGTGCTATTACAGTACTAGTAAGTTCACTTTACTTGAGTTAACCAAACGATCTAATGTTATTCTGCATTTTGTTTATTCACTGGCTATTAAATGTTAAGCCTTTAGACGAAGTTGAGTGTCTTTATTTGCAGATACTAATGTTCGATGTTATGATGGGGTCTGTGGCTGCAATTTGAATGATAATTTTATATTTCAGGGACTTCCTTACAAGGAAGACGGTAGAACATGGCTGGCAGGAGACATAGGATTGCGGGATATGCCGTGTGGATGGATGAAGAATGGATTTCTGAGTGTTAATACAGATTTAGGAGCTGGAAAAGCTTTCTTGAAATCTATATATCAACAATATGCTGATTGGGGTGTTGATCTTGGTATACTTGCTAAGTTATTTCCCCTCTAATTTGATTTTTTCCCCATCTATCTGATGAAACTTTACATATAATATCAGTGAAATTCACACCAAAAGTAATTCATTTTAAATTTTTTCCTAATCTTATATGAGTATTAGTAAGTATTATTAGTGCTGAAAGCAATCTGGCTCCAAAATTGTAAGCTTGATAAGTTAGCTAAAAAGTTTTCATAATTATGGTTTGCCAACCGTCACTTCTAATGTACTATAGTTTCTTATTTTCTTTTCTATTTTTCTTTTTTAGTAAAGCTTGATTGCGTCTTTGGTGACGATTTCGATAAGAAACAGATAATTACAGTTTCAGAGGTACAGATTTGAACTTGTATATTAATGCTATGTTCTGAAATTGTTAATGAATGAGATTCATTAGTTTACATGTATTGTGTTAACTTTGATGTGTTGTTTTATATAGATTTTAGAAGGTCTTCCGCGCCCTATCCTATTTTCTCTCTCTCCTGGGACAAGTGTGACCCCATCAATGGGAGCGACCATTAGCGATTATGTTGATATGTACAGAATAACTGGTGATAGTTGGGATAACTGGAATGACATTGTTGCTCATTTTAATGTTGCAAGGTAAGCATCAGCAGTATTTTCCTGTATGTATTGTCTTTATCATATCGATGCATCATTGTCATATCTGCCTTTTCTTTTTATTTTATATACAGGGATTTTGCCGCTGCCAAACAAATTGGCGCTAATGGTTTGCATGGAAAGTCTTGGCCAGACTTGGACATGCTACCACTTGGGTGGCTTACTGATCCGGGTGAAGTATTTATTAAGCTTGCTGAAGACTAATGCATGTCTCAAAGGCTTTAGCATTTCAACTGGAATTAATGTCCATTAGTTTTTCAGAACTGAGTAATCCAGATAATAGTTGATCCATACATGAACGTTTGTTAGTCGGTTGTTAACGTCCAATGTCCTTGGGCATAGTGCTACTGTACTTGTTAAGGGGCATATCTGTTATTGAAACTTGCATTTATGTCATCATGTGTCTCTATGTTCAGCTTTATGCGTGCATGCCTGCTTGGATTGGCATTTTTGCTTTGTGCGCTCTGATAGCCACCTGTATTATTACGTGCATGTGCTCTTCCAACTTTAATATTTTTTTCCTGCTTTGAACGCTATAGTTGTGCCAAATTGAAATGTGAAAACATATTGCCTGCTTTATTAATTTGGCATCAACTTGTAATCCTCTCATATCCACTTTTCCATCCTGTTGCTTAGAGACGACTTTGAATAACCATATATTCCTTCTTTCTTAACAGGTGTTAAGCAAGGTCCTCACAGAAAGTGTAGAGTTACCCTTGACGAGCAAAAAACTCTGGCAAGTGAATCATTGTTTTTTACATGTGGCACCTTCTATGATAACTAAATTTCCAAACCTTATCCTAGTTATGATGAATGTTTATCATGCAGTTGACTCTCTGGTCGATGGCTAAATCTCCTCTTATGTTTGGTGGAGATTTGAGACAAATTGATGACATAACATTCAATCTTATAACAAATCCTACTTTACTGGAGATTGATTCTTACAGTCAGAATAATATGGAGGTCTTGAATTTTTTACATTTAATAACTTTGAAGAACCTGGGATTGAATTCATTATCAACACTTCTAGGTTTTCAAATTGTCATCTGACTTGGCTAGTTTCTTTAGTTTCCTTATGTATTCACAGGTGAAAGTACAAGTCAAGTATACCATGCTGCTAGCAAGGGCTCTGTTACACAATTGCAGATCATCAATGAACCTGCAAAATCTGTTCTTGGTTTAACCAGATGTAATAGTGAAAAGGCAAAAGGTTGGTCAATTATAACGCAAAACAGGGTAAACCAGATCTGCTGGAATTATGACACAAAAGACACAGCCACTGTGTCAAGTTGCTTGCATAAAAGGAGGCCCCTTTGGAAATCACTTAAATGGTAACCATGTATAACCTGTTTTAGCAGGGCTATTTTTAACGTCTTAATTTTAAGCGATCCTTGTTTTGTCTAAGGTTTGAATAAGTCCATGTCGTAATATAGGGACAATGAGTTCATTTACAGCCAGAAATATGAAGGTATGTTTCAACTGCTGGCTCAGAAGCCTATAATGTCTTGCTTGGACGTCTCAACAACCCAAAGGCGCACTGCATCTGTGAGGCCAAGCAATCTACTTTCCACATGCAAGTGGAATGCCAACCAGGTATGCAATAAGAGCCAAAATTTTAAATTTTCTGTAGTTGTGTTTTCTCATTTGTTCTGCTTTTGATGGGACAACTAATAATGATAACAACTGATAATTCATTTATTAGATGAACTTGATACCAAGATGGATGCTCTTTGATGGAAGGTTATAAGTATCAAGGTTTGTCACAAATGGTGGAAGACTTAAGGTTCATGGAAGGTTATGGTTAAGGGTTGATTAGTTTGTGGAAGGTTATGGTTAAGGGTTGATTAGTTTCAGGTTTCTTGATGATTTTTTACTAAACCTTTATGGAAGTCTGGACTGAAGTTTAGGATTTTATCTAACTAATGGAGATAATTTTAGCTAGTTGGTGGATGTGCGGTCAAGGAGTTATAATTTTTTTTTTAACGTTGTTGCAGAGGCAGACAACGGGTGTACTGTTTTGCAAAGGAGAATACGACTCATTCTTCAAAGAGGATGAGAGGTTTGAGGCCTTAGAAGGATGATGGGGATGTGTGAGAATATGTTTAGAGGGATATATTAGTGTTTAAAAATATTAGCATGGTCCCAAAGAATAAATAATATAAGGTAAATATTATAGATTAGAAGGAAAACAGGCCAAAATGCCCTCCATAAATTTTCCTCCAAAGAATATATGTGGTGGCTTCAAGGTATCCTATTTTGGAAGCTATTGCAAATTATTCTAATAATGGGAAGCTCCCTAAATCTTTGATTTCAATTATGACTTTCAAATGAAGGTTTCACATTTAATAGCTACATTTGCAGGCATGCACGGCTTCCTCCATTTTTACAATAAAAAACTATAATTTATAGGATATTGATGACCTCCATCGTAATGTGGTCTACTGACAGTTCATGTTCAATCATTTTCTTGTATTATTTTTCATTCACTTGATGAGCTTTTCTCCACATAAGAGGGTCAATATTTAATATTCACATGAGTAGTGGAGTTTCTGTAACTTTCAGCGCATCCTATGATACAATATGTATCACTTATATCTCTTATAAGTGGGTTAATTTGCAAATTCTAATCCTTGATAAATTCTTAAGATTCAAACGTTTATATAATGAAAACATGAGAGGAGAGCATTTATCTCATATTTTTCTATTTTTCAATCGGGTTTTATCTATGAGAGAACTATTTGAATCTTTCATTCTCTGTTTTGAGAAGGCGTTTGAGTTGTTTTGAGAGTTTGGAGATTGTAATCTATGGTTTATAACTATGAGTTTTGTATCATATTCCCGTTGTAAGTGGTGTGCTTGTAACTTGCCTAGGACTAGGTGCATACTCCTCACCGCCCTAACACCGATTCGGAATTTTCTTAGCTGATTTCAGCCGGGACAGTAGCCGATTGATGCCTATCCCCACCCAAATCTTGTCAAACACCAACATTTGTCCCTCCATACTTCCACAACCACTTCCTTGCTAAATCTACTTCCAAAATACCTTATAGCAGTCCCAGAACGGTATCAATCATGCAATGCTAATGTGTGGTGCATGCATCAACTAATATTGGGTGTAACATGCAATCAGCGTGCATGAAAAGCATCAATTAGTATGTGTGGCATGCAATTTGTCATGAAAACTAGATTGGGTTGAGTTAATTCAACCCTATAGTGGACCTAAGTGTCCTAGTGGTTATTTGGGTCGGTCAAAACAATATATATACGACAAGCTTGCTAATTATGTGGGAAGTCATCTACCCATTCAGGCGTGATTCCTTGCATGTTGTGGCCTCCAAAAAGTTCACATGCATATGCATGTGAACTTAATGCTTGCCTCAACAAGTACTGGACGCGGATGTAAAATCTACAATCACGTCATGCTCATGTGTGCAATCTAATGTGCATAAACATATTCATAAAAAAGTGGGAAAATATTAAAATTGTATTTTAGTTGTAGCTGTAACCAACTGATCAGGCTCGAAGAAATCAACGTCAAATGTTTATGGGCTCACAAGAAATGCAATTTGTTGGAGTCCAAAACATGTTCAATTGAAGTATAATGAAAATAATGGGATTGTGCTTAGTGTATTTGTCCTTTAGTTAGCCCATTGGGCTAGGGTAGGGTTGCCTTTTTCCTTAAGGTTAGAGTAAGGTTGTCTAGGTTTAAGCTTGAACTAGTTTAGTATTTTGGTTTAGTGGGCCATATCTTAGGCTCCTTTAGTGGGATTTCTTAGCTCACAATTCTCTTAATAAAGAAAGGAGCTGGTTCTATAAGTCGGTGCCAAGGTTGGAAATCGAATGCTAGAAGCTTAATCTGGAAGGCAGCAGCGAGCAAAAGAAAAGGGTGGGAGATCACATGACTTACATGACTAGTTGTGGCGTCAAAACAAAGGAAAATCGGGGTCCTAGCCCACCATACTCTGAATAAATAAAGGAGGTGGTTCTATAAGTCATGCTAGGTTGGAAATTGGCAGCTAGCAAAAGAAAAAAGGAGGAAGATCGCATGACTTACATGACCAGATGGGCGTCACAACAAAGGAAAATCGGGGTGATCGCGTGAGGAGGAAAATGAAGGTTTCAGATCTTATAGAGATATTTTTGATTTCTTCTTGGATATACACTCAAAACAAAAACTCTAATCGATAGGTTTTGCCTTGATCATGAATTTGGGTGCTAGAATAGAACTGACATGCCAAACCATTTGAATAATATGGGTTCAAGTTGGGTCTATTAATTTTTGGGTTGGGTTTAAGTTAAAAATCCTAATCCATTTAATTTTTCAAGTTGGTCAGGTTTATTTTGACCAGTCAACCCCAAATTGACTCAAATAGTTATGCCTATGTTAAACAGGTATGTGGAGATGATGTAAAGGAGATGATATAATAGCAACATAGAAGTAAAGGAGATGATGTCCAAAAAGAGTGCTAATTTGCTTGCTCACGCTTAACAAAGAAATTGCATGATAGGATTCCACTATTCTTGTCCTTATGACTTTCCAACTCTAAAGGAACTTTCAAATATGGGATTTCAATCGGAAGAAATTCAATGTTTCGATGCACAAAAGTTGCATGATAGGATTTTTGTGAAGAAGCGGTTGATCAAGGAAAGAGGTTTTGTGAATCGAGGATTCAATACTCCTGGTACTATTGTGGAAGAGATCATTGTGCAAAGGCGATGAAAAGTACTATGCTACACAACTGCAGCAGTAGTCATTCCTGTTGTGAAAGAGTTTTATGCAAATCTTCATGGGATTAACCAAGGAGTTGTCTATGTTTGAGGCAGGTTTGTAACTTTTACTCCTTCAAGGATTAATGATTTGTTCTTGATCGAGAATGTCCCGATTTGTCATTATGCTAACTTTGCCCCAACAAGAGACAATAGGAATGAAATCTTTCAATTCTTGACGGATGAAGATGGAACTTGGGAGACAAGATATGATGGTAATGTAAGTTTTTCTTCTTCATTATTAAATCCTGCGTCGAAGCCCTGACATTTCTTTATTTCAGCAAAATTGCTCCCTACTACGAAAATCAGTAAAGTGACGAAGGAAAGTGCTATTTTGAATTACTGTTTTCAAACTGGAAGATCTATTGATCTTGGTGCTTTAATATTAAAATACATTCTTGGTTTGATTTTAAACGGATCTGCTCATGGACTTGGACATCCATCCAGAATATTTTTGCTATGTAGCCAAGCACAAGTTCCCTACGAAAATTAGGAAAAAATGTTTCTCCTTTGGAAACCCATAGATCCAATATTAAACTGTGACTACATAAAAAATGGAGAAATAAACGATCAAAATATTTCTATGGATTAATCATCTCAAAATTCATCACCTTTACGACTCCGATTTCCAGATAGTTTACATGTTATTTTGAAGAGGATTAAGAAGTTGGAGAAAGCGATGAGTGATATTCTGAATGCAATTAGCCACATTTCTGATCAGTTTGACCATCTGGATTGGCGGATTAAAGCGCAATTTGATCACACTGGACTTATGGAAGATGCTACGATGCGAATGTATAAGAAAAATGTTTGGATCAAAGAAGATTTGAAGGACGAATTTCCTCACCGTCCTTTCTATAACTTATATATGGACCACCAATCCATGGGAGATATTATTGAAGATGATAGTATTAAAGATGAAGATGTGTAGTCACTCTGAAGTACGGAATTCTGAATTATGAGAGCTTATCTGTGTTTGGTTATGTTGGATTTACTTAATTTTCAATATCTGATATTTAGTATTCAGCATTAGGATGTTGGTGTGATTTCGACGTTGAGTTTTATGTCGTGGTTTGAAAATGATCGTTTGTAATTGTTTGGATTTTTATATAAATGTGAGTTATGTGTTTGTGAAAATTTATTTTTAGAAGATTACTTAATTATAAAAATTAAAGTGGATTTAGGCTAATTAGAAGTTGGAGTGCGTTTGTGTACAATGTTTTTTACAAAAAAAAAAAAAAAACATGAAATCGAAAATTTTAAGCGTTGGTTCCAATGGCGCTAGATTTGGCGCCAAAGGCGCTAGTTTGCCGAAACCGCCCAACATTTTTAAAAAGAACCGTGAAACTGAAAAATAACTCCATTTTTTCTGCTTGGTTCGTCTTCTACCTCATGAGTAAGGTCGAATAACTACTTAGGGCTTCCTAATACTTGGATTTGAGGCTATTTGGAGGCTTAAAAATCTTGGATTTCATCTTCTCTTGGTATGAGCTTCACTTGAATCTAGAAATTTTTTATTTTCACCATGGATTTCTCTTACATTATGGGAAAACCGAAAATCTGAAGATTTTGGGAGAAATTTAGTGAGAATCCATGGTGTGTAGTTCTCTTAGCAAAGATTTTGATTTTAGGAGTTTACTTTATCATTATTACAAATTTATGTAGAATTATTTTGAATTTTTAGAACTCTTATTTCTTCTAAGATGAAGAAAGGGAAAGGAAGAGAAGGCTCTGATGAAAAGAAATTTGTGAACTTAAAAGCCAAGTATCATTTCAACACTCAACTCTTTTCAAAGGAACTGGTTCAAGGATGAGCATTTTATAATCCAGGAGGTTCTATAGAAGGATTGATTGTAGTGAGGCATTGGGAAACCTTCTGCTACTTCACAGCAGTAGCAGTTATTCCTATTGTTCACGAGTTCTATGCCAACCTCCGGGAAACTTCTGATGATCAAGTATTTCTACGTGATAAGAATGTTGAATTCATTGCTAAAAAAATCAATGCACTATATCAATTGAGGGATGAACTTCATTGCAAATATTCCTCATCTGTGATATCTGATTCGTCACCGAATGAAGTTATTGTATTTCTAACCAATGGAAGAGGAGTTTGGAAAATAAAAAATAATCATAAGATAAACTTCTCTACTTCTATGTTAAATGCACAATCCAAAGCATGACATTATTTTATTTCTGCAAAACTTCTACCTTCTAGTCATCATAGTGAAGTGACTAAGGAGAGGGTCATACTGCATTTTTTTATTCAACAAACGAAGAGTATAGACATTGGCTCCCTTATTCATCAGAATGCCCACATTATTTCTAAAGGTGGGACTACTGGAGGTTTAGGGTACCCTGCATTAATTTTCACATTGTGTGACCAATCAGGAGTAGGTTATGAAAGATCGGAAGAATTATTACAGTCTCTTAAACCTATCAGTAAACCTAGTGTGCACACATGAGAAGCATGTTGGATGGTGTACTAGAAGTGGAAGTAGTGATATTCGTTCTACATCAGTTCCTAGACCTTCCACTTCTATCATGGAGCAACTGCTTATACAACAAAAAGATATTATGACGTTACAGAACCACGTCAAAGGCATAAAGGATCACATGCACTATAATGATGATTATATGCAGAGGCGAGTGGAGTTTGATATTTCTTATCATGAGGCTATGACAAAATATTTGAGGGGTGATCATACAATGAAATTTCCTACTTGCCCTAGCTTTACTCATGGACTTGAAGATGTTGAAGAGTATGATGAAAATGTTGATGAGGATGATGATGATGATGATGATGATGATGATGATGATGATGAGGATGTTGTGTAGCTTTATGTTATTTATGTTATCTGTTGTTTGTTTTTATGTTTTGGTTAACTAGTTGAATTTTAAATTTTATGTAGTTTAAACTGTGATGTGGAACTTGTTAGAAGATTTGGATTATTTTTGTTGTATTATTTTTTTAAATTTACTGTTTATGTTTAGAACTCCCCTTTATTTAGCAAAATCTTTTGGAAATATCATGTTTTATGAGACTTAATATGATGTTATACACCTATTTTCTTTAATTTGTACCTGCAATGTTCAAAAGCCCCGTACAGAAGGGTTTGTCTTATTAAATGCATTTAATGTTCATTTACTTTTCGATTTGGCCAATTGATTTGTTAAAATTTTTTGTGAAACATACGACCCGAGAGGGCTATGTTTTCCACAATTAAGTATAACAGTTGATTTCAGGATGAGAACGTAGTCCATGAGGTTGAGATAAAAATAGAAAAATTTATTTTGTTGGGCGTAGAATTGGAGATTTTAGGGTTACAGACTAAAATCCCCAATTTGGTCCAGTGTTTGCAAACTAAAACGAGATGTTAGCCCTTAGGCGAGTGGAACGTGAAAACTCTGGAGTGAGAGTCAGTATCTTTCCAACCTAACTGTGGATTTAAGGACCAAACTCTGGATTAACCAACATTTTGTTTCGCTCATAAAGAAGAGAGAATAAGAATGATTCTATTTGACATAATACAATTTACAACAATTAGAATCATTCACTGACCATAACCTCATTGTAAAGGGGAATGATATTCTCTAAAATTTAAACTCTTCGTCATAAATCTGAGTTTGATCACATTAGATTTAACCTTAAAGATTAAGAGATTAGTGTAGTAAACATAGTTCAATTAGCTGCATAATACAAATTTCGACCTGCTTTCTTAATTAAGTTTTCTATAGTTTGAATATTGTGTATTTGTGTTAGTATCATAGGTATTTTCACATCCTTGTGGGATCCTTATTTAAGACTCCATTAGAGCCCTATATTACTTATGAGATACGTATAACTTGCGTTTGCATCCTAGTGACTATTTAAAATTGAAAATACACATTAATTCACTAGGAGTGACAGCTTTTATGATTTTGAAAAGATAAATTAATTATACTAAAGTAATATTTGTTTTGTTTGTTTTGCACATTTACTAGTTTAGCTGCCTCGTGTGTTGTGGTGTTATAAAACATTCGACAACACATGAAACCCGCATCAGTGGGCTGGCCGTCAATCAGGGTGTCGAGACCGTCTGTCTCGATGATTGCCCTTTAGACTCCCTGGTTGTCGTTTGAGTTGTTTTCGAAGAGCGGTTGAGTAGTGGATGTGGGTTTTCCTTCGCCTGTCAACCGTCATCCACCGATGCCCTCTTCTGCGATTGGGCCTCAGCAACGACCTTCCTTACCTTCTCCTGATTGTTAAGAACTAACTCTTCAACATCAATTTAATGGCTGGCCATCTCCAGCAATTCGACCATCAGTTTTTTCTCGCATAGGCCCTAGGCATATTTAAAATGCTTGCTCTTTACCCCTTGTGTCTGGGCGTTTTGAGTGATGAGAGGTTTGAGGTTCTGAATTTCCAGCATTTCCCGCTGGAATCTCGCGATGCACTAATGGAGTGTCTCTCCTTCTTTCTGCTTGACTAATAGGAGGGCCTGGGACTTCTTCCGTAGTTTTTGTGCGCTGACAAAATGGGCTATGAATAACCTCTTTAACTCAACGGAGGGGATGACTCCCGTGTGGAGAGTGTTGAACCATCGGAGGGTCGACTACCTCAATGTGGTTAGGAACAACTGGCACCTGTTCGCATCGATGATTTTCAGTATGCTGACTGCCGACTCCAAAGCGGATACATGGTCGGCGGGGTCGTTGAGGCCTTTATGTACAAATCATGGTTGGGGGTTTTGAACTTCTCCAGGGGTTCAGCTTCAATAATTTGCTGGGAGAAGGCATTTTCTGCATTGCAGAGGGCTTTGGTGCGGTGTCTCTCAGTTGGGTCTGATCCGGCGCTATCTTGGTAATGAGAGTTGCCACCACCGTTGTTTCTGGTTGGGACTTTTGATCGTCGGGAACTGCCACGTCTCGCCTGTCGTTGGTCGATGGTCCATCCTGGCGGTCAAGCTCTTAGCGACCATAATCCTGAGGATTTTGGCTTCCTCTCTGTTCTCTCATCTCCATCATCAGTTGTTCTTTCATCTCCATTACTTGCTGCCACACAATCTCTCTCGTCTTATCCACATCTACGGCTTGGTTTCGTGTTTCTTGGACAGTTTCTTTGCCGTTGCTCTGTACTCCTCTTCTTGTTCTCAGCATGGTTCAACGCTCACCGCGCCTTTTAGGGTGCTGAACCCAAACGTGTCTTAGAGTTATGCCCATGGAATAGAGCACATGAAACAAATGAAGGAGAAGAGAATGAACAGTAAAAAATAAGTTTCTAGAGTCTTTTCTCATGAAATGACTTTATATTTATAGGTATCGGAGACACTTTGAGTTCATAATTACCTTTAGGCCCTTTACAATGTAAAGAAATGTAGGGACATTGTGGTCATTTACACGGTATATTTAATTAGGCTAATAAATAATTATTGACCATCTGCGGCATATTTCCTTTACGTCGACCTGTGCTTGTCCGCTCAGCGATGATAGGCTGAACCATGTGAACGTGGTATGAAGGTTCCTCAATTGGATATTCCCATGGTTTCTTCTCGAATTTTGGTTTGTTTGCGTCATTCACCGAATAATAAGGCGTCTTTCGTTCGACCCACCCTGCAGGTTTCTTTCGTTCGACTCCTTGTTGGTTGGCCCGCTGACTAGGCGAATGAATTGATAGAGATCCGTGATGTTCTCTTGGCTTTGGCATTAATCTTTTTGATTATTCAATTTAGTTTGTTGATAGGTTATAAAACATCTTGACTAGGGATCCACTTCATTTTTTGTGTTTCTCAGCTTGCATCGAGATCAATGTTGCCATAATCTGGTCATACATTAATGCTCTAGGAGCCCCTCTTAGTAGGATTAATGTTTGCAGGTGCACTATTGGTGGAAGGGCTTGGCCAAATATTCTATATTTTTGTAGGGGCAGATATGAAGTGGAAGGTTATAGATCTATAGACCGGGAAATGGAGGCTGCCTTCTTTTGCTTTTAAACTAAAGGGGCATATTGGAAAGCATCCTCAAGTGATCGAGAACCAAACATCTCAATCTCTATCCTTATTTTCATCGTAAGACCAATCATGAATTTATTGGTCAATCTCCAATAAATATTATTACGGTTGATCATAGCTATGATAGGTTTAAATCACTTTTTGCTATCTTGGCTAAATATCATTAATGGTTATATAGCTTCTTATCATGTTGTTGATGCTGAAATTTTTCCCTGAATTTCTTTTATCTTTTCCCAACTAAGATTGACCCTTCACCTTTTTTTTTTCTTTAGCTAATATGTTTCCCGATATATTTTTGCATGGCTTAATAATTTCATACTAGTAAAAATCTCCATTTGATAATTATGTATTAGATGCCATTCAAAGACTTCATTCATTTGAGCCAACCTATTAAAAATTTTATTAGGATTGTTGACACCATAAGTAGACTCCTCATCTTTCATTTTTCCTATAAGGATCGTTAAAATCGCCGACATGCCTTTGATGAGTGTTCCTACGTTCTTTTCTGTTGATATGGTCCCTCCTATCAAGGTCATCGCATAGGAGAGGAAAAAATTTATCTATTAAGTTTGTTTTCCTGGATGCTAAAGTCGGGTGGCTCATTTATTGCATTTGAGTCATAATTTGGTGTTTTTGGTTCATCATATTTTGCATTTGACGGTTTTAGGTAGTCCTAAAAACACTAGAGCACATTATATAAAAAATGATGTTAATTTATTTGAATTAAATGGAAATATGACACTGAATAGAACACAATGTAGAAAATGGATTCATGTAGCAGACCCCACTTAGTGGGGTAAAGGCTTGCTGTCGTTGTTGTGTTGGCTGTTTGTCTTGATCTCAATTTCTTGGGACCTGGTAATTAACTCAACTATAAGCTTGGACAAGTTACCAAGCAGCTCTAGTTATATGACTTATAATATATGATAAACTAGTAATGCTTTTTCTTTTTTAATCGGTGTCTGACTTAAGTGAAAAAATAAGTTAAAAAGTATTATATATATCAATGATATGTTAAAAAAAAATTTTCTAGCCTTTTTTCTTTTGCTTTTGGCAATAGTTAGTATAGGAACAAAAAAATAAACAATATTTAACTAAAATACATCAAACGAGCAAGGAGTATAACTTGAGTTCTAAAAGTTGAGGAGCACTCTAGATAGTGCTATTTATATGTGGAAAGCTCTCTCAGTACAAAGATTCACTTATATAAAAACGCACAAGGGTATGTTCAATTAAGGCCAGATTAGATATTGTGGTAGTGGCAGCTAATTGGATGCTTATTCCTATATCATAGATTTGCAAGTGATGTAATAATAGATTTGCAAGTGATATGATAATAACAAAAAGTTATAATATAATTTCTATTTTACCAAATTGAATAAAATAACCAAATATTCTATAAGAAAATGTCCCTTTGATTCAAAGTAAGTTCCATCAATCATAAGTGTAAGTTTTTCCTCTCGGTTTCGTTTTTCCCAGTGTAGGCTCTTATTCCAAATTTATGCATGCTCTTGAATCGTGGACAATCTAAAGTTGAGAATGGCCAGTTTAGTAGTAGATTTAGAGTGCGTAAATGAGTTCTTGAGCTTTGTCCTTGGGTTATAATGATTTGAAGTAAAAGGGAGCTTGAAGAAGGTTCCCCAAAATTAGATTTAAGGGATAAGGGGTGGCTGAGAATTAGCTAGCCTTGGTATTTTTATTATGGGATGTGAGGGGCTGCGTGATAGTGGAATAAACTCATGAAGAATGTGTGGGAATTTTAAGATTAGATTTGGAGCTGGTGACTAGGAAAGTAGATTTGTGGGAGAATTTAGAGCTTATGAGGTTGGATTTGGTTGAAATTAGTGATGATGATGACGGGTTAATTGAAGGCATGGACTAAAGAGGGGGTTTAATCAAAGCAGTCAACTTAGCGGCTAGGCCAATCTATGGAGTGGCCAAAGGATGAAGACCTGTGTTGGAGAGTGGTCAGGTACGCTGAATTTTTCCATCATTTTTATGGACGATTTCAATGTAATCCTTTGTCTAGAATTATTGGATCAAGTGAGAGCTTTCCCAATGCCATTTGCCAATAGCATGCGCATCATGGATGGCATGACAAGGACTAGGAAGCAAGAAGCCAAAATGCTATCGGCCATTCAATTCAAGAAGGGTGTCCGACGAGAGGAGGTGAGCTACTTGGCTATTCTTCATGACTCCGATGAAGAATTTAATCCTCGAGAAGACATGCCACGGGAAGTGGTAGCAGTACTTGAGGAGTTTAAAGATGTTTCACTACCGGAATTACCAAAGAACTACCACGAAGAAGGGAGATCGAACACTGGAACGAGTTGGAGCTAGGACTAAGCCAACAACAATAGGAGCTTACCACATGGCACCTCCAGAGCCGGGCGAGCTACGCAAACAATTGAAGTAGTTATTGGAGGCGGGATTCATCCGACTATCTAAAGCCCCATATGTTGCCCCAATTCTATTTCAGAAAAAGAAATATGATTTCCTGCACTTGCACATGGACTGCTGGGCTTTAAACAAACTTACCGTGAAGAGCAAATACCCAATTCCTCTCATTACCGACATTTTTAGTCAACTGGGTAATACAAAGTACTTCTCAAAATTGGATCTTCGATCAGACTACTATCAAGTGAGGATGACAGAAAAGGATGAACCAAAGACCACTTGTGTGAACAGGTATGGATTGTTTGAATTTTTGGTTATGCCTTTCAGGCTTACCAATGCCCCAGCTACATTCTACACTTTGATGAAGAAACTATTCCAACCATATTTGGATCAGTTTATTGTTGTCTACCAAGATGACATAGTGGTATTTTACAACACTCCAAGGTCACCTGGGACATCTTCAAGAAGTCTTCAAAGTAATAAGAGGAAATAAGTTATACATCAAGAAAGAAAAATGCTCCTTTGTCAAATAAAAAGTGACATTCTTAGGGCATAAAATAAACGATGGAAAGCTTATGATAGAAGAAAGCAAGATTAAGGTCATCCAAGATTGAAAGCATCCTACTAAGGTAGATGAGCTAAGATCATTCCTAACGCTTGTAAGCTACTATCGACGATTCATAAAGGGCTATTCTGCAAGAGCTTCTCCGTTAATGGACCTACTTAAGAAGAATACGTCATGGGAATGGAATAGTAGGTGTCATGAAGCATTTGAAGATCTCAAGAAAGCAATAATTGAAGAGCCCGTACTTAGCCTTCCTGATCATACTAAGGTATATGAAGTGCACTCTGATGCATCTAACTTTGCTATAGGTGGAATACTCATGCAAGATAGACATCCAATTGCCTATGACAGCCAGAAACTTAATGAGACGAAATATCGCTATGCAATCCGGGAAATGGAGATGTTGGTTATCATACATTGTCTTAGAGTATGGAGACACTATCTACTCGGCTTTAAATTTGCGGTCATGACAGATAATATTGCCACAAGCTACTTTCAAATCCAAAAGAAACTAAGTCCCAAGCAGGCAAGATGGCAAGATTTCTTGGCGGAAATTGATTACATCTTGGAGTATAAATCAGGAAAGGCTAGTGTAGTAGCAGACGCACTAAGCCGAAAAGCTGAACTTGCAAGCATTTCACAAGTTTCTAGTTCCCTCATAAGCAGAATCAAGGAATGGTTGAACTTTGATCCACAAGCCCAAAGTATTATTTCTTTGGTGAAGAAAGGAAAAACTAGAAAGTTCTTGATAGATAAAGATGTCATCTATACTAAAGGCTGACGCATCTACGCACCCAGGTTGGGCAACTTAGGAAAGGAGCTAATCAAAGAATGTCATGACTCTTTATGGGCATAACATCCAAGTATGAAACAAACCCTAGTATTTCTAAAAACAAATTATTATTGATCAGAGATGAAGGATGGGATAGAAGAATATGTTCACACTTGTCTTGTTTGCTAACAAGGCGCAGTTGTTCTTCAACAACCAGGGGGTTGTCGGAACTACTACCTATCCCTCGGAGACCATGGGAGAGCGTCTCTATGGACTTCATCTCCAGCTTGCCAAAGGCAGATTGATTAAGAAGCGTCCTAATTGTGGTGGATAGGTTCAACAAGTATGCAACATCCATCACTGCTCCCACCGATTGTAATACCGAAGAAGCTGCAATGCTCTCTATGCAAGGTGGTAAACCTATATGGGGAATACCACAAAACATTGTCAACGATTGAGATGTGTCGGCCGCTGAAATGTTTTAAGATTTAGATTTTGAAAATTATCTTTTTATTGTTTGGGAATTTAAGATTTAATTTAATATATATATTAGTTTTGAAAATAAAATTTTAAATTTTAAAATATGAGAATGGACGGATCTCATTCGTTTAGTAGTTTAAATAGACGAGCGTAATATCGTAAGCGGTGCATCTATCCCGAGGAATAGACACACTGCTTGACAATATCGCTCGATCAAATAAACTATAGAATTCATGACATTCGTTCTGGTCTGCGAACCTTTATGTGGACCGACAAATTCTGCGATTTAATACAAAAGAATTAAATAGGATTTATATTACGTGAGGTCTTTAAAGCTCCCTATAGAGTGAGCCCTTATAGTCAATTACCCCTTAAATGACCGAAATCACCTGAGAGAACTCTCGATTTAGATCGGGGTTTTATCTTCATGAACTCGAGGTTGGGTTTTCAACGAAGTGTAGTAGTAGAAAATCCGATAGGTGAAAAGACGTGATGTGGAACAATTATTTCCGAGTCGAAAGAAAGAGAGTTAGGGGACGTCACAGATCTCGAGGAGAACCTCGATGACTTCCCAGACTATCCTAATGTTGGGCTTTAAATTTTGGAAATGAATTTATTTTAGTTTCAGTCCTGCCAATTAATTATAGAGATTATATTTGCATAATATCCGATTATGCAAACAACCTGGAAGATAGGACGATTGACGTCGTATCGGACGACGATCTCGGAATCCTAAGCGAATTAGGGCTTATATTGCACAGCAAGGCTGTGCAAAGGCCTAAAAGAACAGGTGAGGATTTATGTCGCACTAGGCGGACTACCTCGAAGTCTTATGGCTTGTTATTTAGACTAAAGAATGGTTTTGCTGATGTAGACACAAGTTCTGCTGTTGAAGATGGCCGTGCTGCCCTCGAAGTCGTGCTCCGTGCTCCACGTCGTAGCAAGGTTGCAGTTTAGATTTAAAGTTTAAGTTTAAAGTGAACATGAAAATCGTTTCATTTCATTTTTATTATTATTGTTATCATTTGTATTACAAGCGTGAGTGTATGCTACAGTGACAGGAGCAGTAGTAAAAGAAAGTAGGAAAACAAATAATTAGGAACGTGCTATAGTAAATAACAGGAGGCAAGCATCACAAGCAGATTATGCTAAACAAGTATGCTGCAGTAAACATGCTTCACTAAGCAGGAGTACATGCTACAGGAAATAAAACATACTTATGCTAACGGGAATATGCTGTTGTAAAAAGTAAAACATGCTACTCTAACGGTATAGGTATTAGAAAGTAAAGCATGTAACGCGATAAAAAAGTAAAAATGTGCTCTGCAAGTGTACGTAGCGGCGATTACCACGGTGTATTGTTACCTGTTTATTATTATCACTTTATTGTTTCCTGCAGAAAAGGCGTCAGCACCAAAACAAAACAAGAGTGAATGTAGTAAGGAAAACTTGAGTAAGTGCGCTACCGTACGTGCAGGAAATGCGAAGTGTGAAACCCGGGAATAAATCCAAAAAAGAAAGGCAAGAGGACAAAAAAGAAAACCCAAAAGAAAGACGAAAGAAATCAAAGAAAATCGAGAAAGAAAACAAAGAACTTCCGTGGAAAACCTCGAAGAAAATCACGAACAAGCACTAAAAGAAGAAACTCACAGATGTCCCGCTAAACTCACGGGGAACCGTAAGAAAGCCACGGGGCACCTAAAAAGGACCGTAAGCATGGTGACGGGGAGGACTTAGAGCTGGACTGTGTGCTTCCCAATCTTGGACAAGAGCTACCGGACCGACACCCTACAGAGAGCAGTCCTAACCTCGACTTGAGTAATTAACCGTGGACCTTTACTAATTTTCATTCATTTTAGTTTGCATACATACAAAATTTTATAAGTAAGAAGTAATTTTGTTGTAGAGGAGATTTTGTTTGAAAAGTATTTATTTTATAAAGTAGTACAGTCCACAGGCTAACCACCCTAATCGAACTAGGACTACTAACAACTTAAGAGGTATTGGTGGCGATGGTCTCACCAAGAATCGGCGAATAGTATCGTCGGTCCCGAGCCTCGACTCCGATGGAGATTTTACGCACCGCGA
This sequence comes from Papilionanthe hookeriana x Papilionanthe teres, assembly GCA_022702705.1. Taxonomy (NCBI): domain Eukaryota; kingdom Viridiplantae; phylum Streptophyta; class Magnoliopsida; order Asparagales; family Orchidaceae; genus Papilionanthe; species Papilionanthe hookeriana x Papilionanthe teres. The sequence goes on along the minus strand of CM040430.1, from coordinate 54,639,695 downwards.
GGGGATACTATTCTAAACCCTCTTTTTAAGCACATATAAGCATTATCGTCGCCGTCCTAACCCCAACCACCCTACTTACATGACACTGCTGATGGCCCACATATACTTAAAGGGCATATATATGTGCACACTTACACGTCCTCTGTAAGTGCGGACATTGAACCAAGAAGCAAGGAGAAAATCAAGGGACGAGGGATCAATGAAAGGAGAGAATAAAACAGTCCACCTAACGCAATTCTTGTAAAAGAGGTGAACTGATTTCCAACACCAGTCAAACAAGTCAATCACCCTGGACTCCCGATCGTCCTTACACGACCTACAAAGACCTTAAGAAACGTCGATACTCTCGGAGAGGATGAGGACTAGACCCCTAGGGAAAACACTCTCTTTTCCCAAGTAACGACAGTAAAGAACAAAAACGGACATAAAGTCATCGACAAAGCCCCCAGACTCTAGACCACTGCTAAAGAAAGCTAGACTCAACCAGAGAAAACAACTCTGTAAAGCCAACACAAAATTCCGATACAAATGCTAAAACTGCGTTCCCAAATGCCACAGGTATAAGTCCAATAAGTGTTATAATTTAAGCCCCTCAAATACTAAAATACAAGTCCAGTAAAAATCAAAACGCAAGTCCAACCTAAAGGGGACTCGAGCCCACTAAAAGGGCCAACCCGAGAACACCAAAAGGGGCAAAACCAGTCCATTCAAAGGGCAGAAAAATGGCCCAGCTAGGGGCAAAACTGAGAAACAGCAGGAGGCAAATCAGCCCAGCAACAGGGGCAAAACCGAGAGACAGCAGGGGGGCAAACCAGCCCAGCAACAGAGGCAAAACCGAGCAGCTCAAAGGGCAGAAAAATGGCCCAGCTAGGGGCAAAACCGAGCAGCTCAAGCACAAGACCATGACCTCAATTCCTTCACATATGCATTAGTCAAAAGAGGTGTTTTCCAGAAATGTTTTCAATGCTCAAGCCTTCAAATAGATGAATCTAATGATATATGTAAGTCCCTCATAAGTCACAAATCTCAACTTGCATAGATAGTATTTAAATCAAGTTACCACATTCAATGCTTGGATAAAGAAAGGAGAAGATCTAAAACACGTTTCCCTTTTTTTTTGTCCTTCCAAAATAACCAATCAAAATAGAACTAATAATATGAATCGGAGAGGGAATACACCACTCCAAACATCACAAAAGAAATTACCCCGCCTTCATGTATTAAAAAGAAATATCTCATATTTTTGCAAAATAGAGGCCTAAGATGCCTCATAAATTTCAGATTCTCAAAACATAAGGGCTCCTGTACTTCAAACATTTAAGACCCAAGCAAAGGAGAGGAACAAACATTGGCATGAGGGTTCCAAATTTTCAAGTAAAGAAGCATGCCTCTTCAAACTATAATCCTACAATTGCATTTTCATGTCACATGGGCAATCACATTAAAGAGATAAAACAAGTATGAGTTATAGGACTTGCAAGGTGTAACATGGATCAATCCTCTTTTCCTCCACTTCCCTTTCCTTTTTTTTTTTTTTGTTTTTTTATTCTTTGAAATAGAAAGAGATAAAAAGGGAGTTCATAGCCAATATACATCTCCAAGCATATAGCTACAACCTATTGCAAGATATAACATGCTTTCACAAAGTATAAAACCAAAGTCTCTCCTCAAAGCCAAATATCCATTCCATGCCATTCACAGAAGGAGATAAGAGAGATGAAAAATTTAAAAGTATTTGCAAGGTAAACATCAAGCCATCATATTCATTTCTTCTCCTCCTCTCCTCCTTTTTAAGGGAAAACAAGAATCATAATGCCATTAGAGGGGAGTAGAGGAGTGCTACTAATCACTTTAAACAAGTAGACAAGCCAAATCACAACACATAGGCACCTGAACAAGCCAACCAACAGAGAAAAGGCCGAATAAAGCAAGCCTTAGGCCATGGAAAACACAACTGAGAAAGGCGGGAAGGGAGAATAGTTACCAGTTAGGTTGAACAGCACAAGGAGAAAGAGGTCGGGTAAGTCGACAAGCAAACCGAACCAAATGCCGAGCAGCTCAAGGCTCGAGCACACCAACGGAGCAAAAAAAGAAAATGCAGCACCTCTTCTTCCTTCTTAGCTAGGGCCAAGCTTTCCTCAAGCCCAGAACACACACTCACACAAGAAGAGCAAGGCAAGTGGAGAGAAATGACAGCACCCCCCTCAAAGAGAAAATCAGCCAACCCTAGACCATCTCCCAAATGGGGTTTTTATAAACCAAGAGGAGAAGAAAACTCCTCCTACTTACCTGGAGAGGTGGGCTGAAATGGAAGGAGGCGGGAGAAGTGGCGACAAATGCCGCAGAAAAGAGTGGCGACAGGAAGCGGGAGTGGCGGCAGGGAATGCCGAAAGGACCTGCTGCGAGCAGAGCCAGGGGAAGTGGCGAGGCACAGTGGAGACCTGGATCGAAGTCGCGCAAGGAGCCGCGGGGGCTAGGGCAAACATTTGTTCGATCGGCTGGGAGTGCGACCGAGAGGGAGGAGTGAAATTGGAGGCTCGGGCGTGTGCGCGAGTTAGGGAATTAGGTTTTAAGGATTTAAAATAAAAGAAAATTTATTTTATTGATTTATTTTATTAAATCGCGTCGGATCTTGTGCCGTTTACTCGCGCTCGGAAATGTAGCAAATTATATGTCCTTCCCTAGCAAATTCGACATTCCGGACTAATCGGCGCAGTCCGTTTCGCGATCCGAGGCCGTTCAGACAACTTCGTCGTTGGTCGGGTCGAAAGTGCTTCAAATCCGATCTTCTCTGAAATTCTGACTCGACGTCGCTCGTTCTGGCATTCTGACTTCATTTTTGAGCCGTCGCGGAGTAACTCAATGCGTCGAGGCCGTGGCTCGAGGAATTTGTGCTCGGTGGTGCAAAAAACGTGCACGAGGCTATCCTAAGGTCCGGTGGTCCTATGGGGACTCAATTTGGATTCCTAACGTCAATTCCAACCTGCTAAGAGCTAGAGGTACGAAATTTCGTCCGGGATTCCAAAAGAGTAAAGAGATGGCTCCGAACGTTCTAAAACGAGGTAGGCCCACTGCTAGAAATCTAAGATCGTCGGGGAAGCTCCTAAAGCTAGAACCCTAAATCCTAGGAGGAAAAGTAAACTTCGACAAAAGTGAGGTCAACAAGATCCTCGTTTTGGACTGAACTATTCAAGATGTTGGGGTATGATACTCAAAGTGATGGACAAACTGACGGGATCAATGCCCTCTTAGAGCTATATTTGCATCACTATGTGAGTACAAATCAACAAAATTTAGTCAAATTGCTTGATGTGGCGCAATTCTCTTTCAATTTACAAACAAGCAAAACCACCAACAAGTGTCTTTTCGAGATAATCATGGGACAACAACCCATGACTCCCCTCTCTCTTACATCCAACTATGCAGGAAAAAGTCTAATAGCCTTTAAGTTTGCTTCAAGTTTTCCAAGTTTTGGAATGAGCAAAGGGAAGCTCGAGGAACATTACAGAAAGCCGCAAAGAGGATGAAGAAGTTGGCAGACAAAAAGCAGAGGCATATCGAGTTTAAAGAAGGAGATCTAATCCTTGTAAAACTTCTACCCCAACAATTCAAAACATTTTGAAAGGTACATAAATGGTTGATTCAAAGATATGAAGGGTCTTTCGAGATAATGAAGCAAAGTCAACCATCTGCCAAAATTAAAGATACATCATGTCCTTCATGTAAGCATGTTGAAGCCCTATCATGAAGACATGGAAGGCCTTTTAAGTGGTATTTCCAAGCGAGCGCCTATAGCCATAATCACCTTCTTTGATAAAGAAATTGAAGAAATACTGACAGACAGAGTAATCAGACGACAGGAGGTGCTAAACTACATGGGGTATCTCATCAAGTGGAGAGGATTGCCTGATAGCGAAGCTAGCTGAGAGCATGAAGACACTATGGCAATTCAAAGAAAAGATATAGCAGTGTCGGGAGAGTGGCGCAATGAGGGCATTGCGAACTCAAGTAGGGGAGGGTGTCACACTCTGCCACCTTCAAAGAAATTGGCAAGACAACCATGAGATGAAAGATTCTAGATAATATCAGATGGAGGAGAGCAATCGAAGAAACTTTAGAAGACTCCATTACATTTTAGAGAATATTAAAAGGACAAGCTCCAAAGATCTAGAGCTATGTATGTAAGAGAATGGCGTAAAACTATCTAGATACTATAATCTAGAAGATTCCCTTAGACTTTTAGGGGACTATAAATAGGAATCCCTCCCTCATTTGAATTCATCCAAGGTTCCCAAGCATTCAAATGTTGTAATTACTCTTTCTTTGTGAAGTATTTCTTTCTTTAATGCTTCTCCCTACTCTTCTTCCTAGAGTGCTTTATGATTACAAGCCCAAGCGTTGTGAGGGTGAGGCTGATTTAGTGTAAGGAAGAGCGCTGAAGCCGCACGGGTGACTTGAGATAAGTTAATCCGTGACATTTATCTTGAGAAATGAGATGATCTTTATGAGCATTTTATTTTCTCTCTTTTATCCACTGCCAACAGCCCCTTGGGCTTCTTAAATAGATAGTCCATATAGTACATGATGCGCTGCATTGCAATATGTATGGAACAAGGTTAGCAAGGTAGCAGCAGATGGGCATATACGCAAACTCATGGTTATTTGTCAGAATTAGCTTAATAGCCTGTTTCCCTATTTCTTCCATCTGACATTGTTTCATTATTGCTGTTTGCTGCTATATGTGGCGCTACTAAAATGTGGCTTCTTTCTCGAGGCATGAAATTGGTTTGAATTTTCTATCAAAACGAAACTTAGGCAACAACTCTTTTAATATTGGTGATTATTTATGAGCATGATGAGACGTCTTAAACATTTTACCGGAATGTTTATTTGTCTCAGAAAGAGTAAAGAGAAATTAAATGGATCCTGTCTGCCTCTAAAATAAAGTGTTTCTATGGTTACTCATTATGTTGCAGTAAGATTTTGAAGCATGTCGTGCTGATTATTTTTCTTGGTTTGTAGTAACAAAGATCTTCGCCTACCTATTATGTTGCTTGATGTGTGTAGATTCTAAATAAAATAAGTTGTATTAGTAAATTATAAATCTTATATCATCAAATGATATTTTGATTATTTGTTGAGTAAGAAATGTACTGTTGATCTGCAGATGTGGAGCTTCAGTAATGATGGAACTCTAATAAACCCCTCCTCTGGTTTGTGTGCAACCATGGAATCAGCGAAAGGCAAGGCATTTAATTGGCATTTGATTGTCGTTTCCATCAATACGATAAGCCTGGAATTTCAGTAAACTAATACATATTTGTGCAGATTATGAAAATGCTGCGGGGACCCGCTCTTGGATTGCCACTGGACCAAGAGGTTAGTTATGTTTTTGTAGTGGCATTTACATACATACCACATAAAACTTATGTATTGACATATCTAACACCTAAACATTCTTTTTTACACGCATACCACAAATCCTTAACTAAACATAAAAAATATCATCATAATTATCTTTTTAAAAGTGAAATATACTTTCATGTGTAGGTTTTTGACACCAAGGTGCTATGAATGTAAATATAAACCTTTGAGTGTTAGATATGTAAATACATAAGAAATGTGTGGCATGCATGTAAATTTCCCTTTTTTTATTTAACCTTAAAGACGTGATGTTGACCAACCTCTCGTCATATTCTACCCGCACTGCTTTTATTTTTATTGTCTAATTTTAACTTGCAAGATTTGTAATTATAATGGAATTAAAGAAAAAAAAAAGAATCTCATTTTGTAGAGATCCACTACCTAGCTTATGAATGTTTCCTTATTTAATACTCTATTTGACACAGGCGAAATATATCTATCATTTTTCAATCTCAATCAAGGGAGCACAACAATATCTGCAAAGATAGGCGATTTGTCCAAGGTTCTTAGCAGCAGAGTCCTCACAAACAGCTCGTGCAACGGCCATGAGGTTTGGAGTGGAAAGGACTATAGTTTAATAGAAGGAACATTGTCAACTGCGGTCAATGGGCATGGCTGTGCCCTCTTTGTATTGAAATGCAGTGTATGAGAAGTTTAGTTCGATACAGATAATGAGATCCTGGCTCTGTAGCGAGAAATGCGTACAACAATGTAATTTATTGTTGACACAAATTGGAGTTCAGTTCTGTGCGACAATTCAAATGGCCGCTCTTTAAGTGTATTTTGAAGTCATTATTTCTCATGTTCAACTAAGAATATTCACTAAGTCAGATCTCCGATGCTCAATTTTGTTAATATGGGAGGAGGATTAATTTGTTGGATTGATAGTGAGGTTGAATGAATGATCTATGTTTATACTCCAGATAGGTTAGTAATGCTGGACTGCACAGGTTTTTAGGAGAAAATTTTCTGTCCGGACGTCGAACGTAACTCTACATTTGGAGTTCTATCAAATATTGTCATGTGCCCACGTCATAATGGATCCGTGAAGATTATTGGGGGTTTTTTTCGGTTTTATTGGAGTAATAACTCCAATAACCCTGCAATAACCCATCAATAAACTCTCACTAACTTCCGTGATTTCATTTCAATAACTTACGCAATAATCCACAAATAATCTCGCAATAACCTCGCAATAAACCCGCAATACCCTTTGCGGTTTAATCCCAAATAACTCTTCAATAACCTCTGCGATACATTATGAGGTGGGTCCGGTGTAAGACACATGACAATATTTGATAGGATTATGAATGTAGATCTACGTCCGTGCTCCCCGGATAGAAAATTTCCACGGATTTTAGAAGGCTGAGGATAAATATTTGGGAACACTTGAGGAATTTCTAAATGTTGAATATTTTACCCTCACTACTGTTTGACCCTTGATAGTCGATGTGAAAATCGCCTGCAGGGATCAAGGGGTAAGAATTTAGGAAATTAAAAGAGTTGCTTGAAACTTTGGAACCTCTAGTTGTCGAGATAGCTAAGAAAAAAAGAACAATAAAAGTGCAATCTTGAGGCGTTCCTCAATAAAAATTTTCTCAATCGTGGCTGTGAACTGAAGTGAAACTTCGGTCATAATATTGCAAATTTATAAAAAATTTAGGTTTCAAATTAGTTTATTAAATTTATTAACCTTTCGGTTTTCATGCCAATAATGAATGTTTTTCCCAAAATAGGCTTGCTTGTGCTGAATTCGGATTTCGAAGTGTTTTAGAATCTCCCAGATCACATAATCGGGCATTGTAAAAAAGAAGTCTTGTTATGCTTCTGTCTCTATCATGTAAATATTTTTGATTTTATCCTATTTTCTCTATTATCTCCAATATTGTATAGATAATGTGTAATGTTTCCAACGTGCCTTCGGATCTATCATTAAAGAAGTAGAAATCTATTGAGTGACTAGTTATTATGCTCATATGTGTTGTGAATTGGCTAAAAATAAAATGAAGAATCTTAATGTGCATGGTTTGAGTGTTCACCTGCCTTAGAAAAAAGTGGTAGCAAGCTACTTCATAGCGTTTCAATATAGCTCCTGCTCCTTCATAAGTTTATTATGGAATAATTGTTTTATGTTCGAACAAACTAAAAAAATCAACAATGTAATGGGAGTTGAGTACATAATTTTGCTAGTCTCCTATGGCATATTGGTGGTACTGGAGAATCATTTGCTAGCCCCAGTAAACTTAAGTTGCAAGCTGCCAAGGAATCTTACTTCATCCTATATTCAACAAAATTCTAATCTATGGGGCTACTCTATGCAATGATTTGTAATTTCAACAATCCCTTGAGTGGATAGAACTATTTATTGCTTTTGGAATAACATTAGTTTCATACTTAAACACATAACATGCAATAATTTTTTTTCATTGCACTAGACTTGTTTATTTTCTCAAGTCAATCAAATTCTTGAAAATTTTCATAAGTGCCTCCCACTTAATGGAGTAGCTTTAGTTCATCCTTTTCAAAAAAAAGGGATGAGGAAATATCTTTAAGAATCTAGCTTCAACTGCTGTTATAATTGCTTCTACGGTGGACGTGGCAATCTTTGGACCTAAGTATGCATCCTATGATCGCCCTTATTCACAATAAACATAATCCATATTTCTTTAAAGTCTTATTAAATTTTTTTTATTTTTTTAGAATTAGTTAATAGCCCTTTGATCCACTGAAAATTTGATAGTTTTTTACTATCCATTTCATACCTGTTTTTGATAATATTGCACTTTAAAAGAATGTGTTTTTCATGATTTCATACAGGTACAATGATTTTAGGCATTTGGAGCAAAATGAAGCGAAAAGAAGCAAATTTGGAGCAAAAAGGAGCAAAGTGCATTTTATTGAACTAGAGCCGAACGACGCTATCACAAGCACCGGACCGCGCCAATTTACAGAGACTTTAAACCAGAAGACAGAAAATAGAGCCTAACGGCGCCCTATCCTGCGCCGGACCACCCCCTATCCCGATTTCAAACTAGATTCAATGTATTTGGCTGAAATTTTGAGGGATGCTTGAAGAAACTCTTGGGAAATCAGTTATGGCCGGATTTAAACTATTTTAGGGGTAGAATTAGTGAAGAGAAGGGAGTTGGAATGTGTAGAGAGTGTGAGGGAGTGAAGGGAGAGTGACTTTTCAATTTGTTTAGGAAATCTAGGTTTTGTGTGATCTCTTCTAAGGAGTGTAAGAGGAGAGAGAAAGTGAGAGATTTCTTCTTCCTTTCTTATCTAAAGAGAGAATTGTGTGTTATTGTGAAGAAAGAAGATAAGTCAAAGGAATTCCTTAAGATTCGCTTGGGTAAGAGTTTGAGATAAGTTGTCTTTTCTTTACTCTGTTTGTATGACGTTGCATTTATATATAAAATCCATGTTTTGTCATCCTTTCCTCATGAATCTTGAGTAGATTTCTTTGTCTTCCTCATTTTCATGTGATGTGTTTATGTTGTGATATGGAAATGATGTGCTGATTTATTATGAAAAATTTGTAATGACCTTTTCACTTCAAACTTCATTTACTTTTTGATCTGGCTAATTGAATTGTTAAAACTTGTTGGGAATCATATGTTCCGAAAGGATTATGAGTTCCACAACAAAAGTGAAGATCACATTCAATGTCCATGAATGAGTGATATAGCTCATGGGGGTTGAGTGCAAATAAATAGAGAAATATACTTTGATAGGCGTAGAACTGGAGATTTCAGAGTGACAGGCTGAAATCCTCAATTTGGTCCTAGTGTTTGGAAACTAAAGCGAGAGTTAGCCTTCAGGGGAAGGGAAGTGTGAGCTCTTGAGTGAGAGCCAGTATCCTCCCAGCCTAACCATAGATTTGGCGACTGAACTTAAGATTAACCAAAGTTCATTATGCGCTTGGAAAAGGGTAAAAAATAGGAATGCTCCTATTTGACACTATACATTTGCATCACTGATCTATGTCAAAATAATTATCATATTATTATTGGAGAGGAGGAAGATTCTTTCTTACAACTGAAATTTGTTGTAAATTTAGTCTTGTGTTAGTTTAACTTGCTAGAAGTTAGAACGTAATTTAGTAGAATTAACAACTACAAGTGTTTGTTTTTATTTTAATATTAGTAATTACTAGCAATTGTGCTGAAATTTGATAAGTGATTTCTGTGCTAAATTATAAAATTAATTGCCTTCCTGTGGGATTGATATCCAGGACTCTACTAAAGCCCTGTGTTACTTGAGCGATACGTATACTTGCGTTTAATTGTGTAACTCAATCGAAAACTAAATCAATCTATATATATATATATAAATCTGAGTTCATAAATTTTGGCAATTTAAAAAAATATCGCAACAAGTTTTTGGCGTCGTTGCTGGGGCGGAAAGGTAACTGCTAAAAATTAATTTTGTAGTATTTGAAATCTTATGTTTGAATTACTTGTCATAATTGTGTGTATTTGTTTATTGTTAGTGTGCTTATTGTATTTGTATGTGTAATATCAGATCTATATGTTTAGTGCGTTACGATTCTGAATTAGAGCGTACTATTAGAAAAATTCGAAAACAACAAAAACAATTTGAAAATCCTCACAAAATGGTGAATAACTTGAACAATTTAAACAATCAAAATAAAAATATACCAAGACCTTTAAGAGATTATGCTAATCCAACAACAGATGAAATTCACTTAACTATTCAAAATCTTGATATTGCTGCTAATTTATTCGAGCTTAAACCTGTTACTATCCAAATGGTACAGAATAATCAATTTGGAGGAACACCTAATGAAAATCCTAACTTACATATCGCTAGTTTTCTAGAATTTTGTGCTATCTTTAAATATGATGGAGTGTCGAACGATGCTGTTAGGCTTAGACTTTTTCCTTTTTCATTAAGGGATAAGGCCAAGCGTCATATATGGCTTCTCCATCAAACTGACTAAAAGAAGTGATATCATTCCTCAGCTTAGCAGTTTTTGAAGGAGGGAAATATTTTGATACAATTTGAAAATCCTCACAAATTGGTGAACAACTTGAACAATTTAAACAATCAAAATAAAAATATACCAAGACCTTTAAGAGATTTTGCTAATCCAACATCAGATGAAATTCACTTAACTATTCAAAATCCTGATGTTGCTGCTGATTTATTCGAGCTTAAACCTGCTATTATCCAAATGGTACAGAATAATCAATTTGGAAGAACACCTAATGAAGATCCTAACTTACATCTCGCTAGATTTCTAGAATTATGTGCTATCTTTAAATACGATGGAGTGTCGAACGATGCTGTTAGGCTTAGACTTTTTCCTTTTTCATTAAGGGATAAGGCTAAGGCGTGGTTAAATTCGTTAGCACCGGAATCTATCAGAACTTGGGGAGAACTTTCATAAAAGTTTCTGTCAAAATATTTCCCTCCTTCAAAAACGTTAAGCTAAGGAATGATATCACTTATTTTAGTCAGTTTGATGGAGAAGCCATATATGAAGCTTGGGAAAGATTTAAAGATCTTTTGAGTAAGTGTCCACATCATGCTTTACCAAACTGGTTAATAATTTAAACATTTTATAATGGATTAGTGGGATTTTTGATATCTATTATCGATGCTGCTGCTGGTGGATCATTAATGTCAAAGCCTTTTGATGAAGCATATTCGTTAATTAAAGAGATGGCTACTAATAATTTTCAATGGCCCTCTGAGCGGGTATATCCTAATAGAGTAGCTAGTATTCATAATTCTGATGCAATAAATATGTTAGTCTCTCAAATTGCTGCACTTTCTAAGAAAATAGATCAATATGAAATGAATTATTCTCCAACACCCTCAATGTTAGAAGAAAATTCATCAGGACATATAATAGACTCTCAAATACCTTATGAAAGCTTGAGTGCCATAAATAACAAAGTCAATAATCCTTATTCGAATTATTATAATCCTAGTTGAAGGAATCACCCAAACTTTAACTCGAGCAATACTCATGTTGTTGTTAACCCGCAATGGGGAAACAATTCTATGAATCCAGTTGGAAATCCGAATAACCAAAGAAATACCAATTATAGATCTTCTTATCCTCTTAGTTTTAATAGTAACCCACAATTTAAGGAAAAGAAGCTGTCTACTGAAGAAATGATTCTGAATATGGGTAATCAAATTCAAGATCAAAATGTTGCGATGAAGAACATTGAGAATCAATTGGGACATATTTTTACTGCGCTTAATAATAGACCTTCGAGAAATCTTCCTAGCAATGTTGAGATCAACCCAAAAGATCAAAACAATGAGCAAATTAAGACTATTCAATTAAGGAGTGGAAAAGAATTAGAAACAAGAGTACAAAAAGAAGTTGAAGTTGAAAGAGAGGAAGTGAACATTGAGAAAGGTTCTAATAGGATATATCCACTTAGAATATCTGATTGAACCAATGAAGATAACTGTTGAAAAACAACCTCCTCCGTTTCCTCAAAGACTAAAAAAACAGAACAGAGATAATAGATTTGCAAAGTATTTGGAAATTCTTAAGAAATTGACGATTATTATTCCCTTTGTTGAAGCATTGGAGCAGATTCCTGATTATGCAAAGTTTATGAAGGATATTCTTAAAAAGAAAAGAAAGTTCAAAGACCACGAGACGATTGCACTTAGCGGTGAGTGTAGTGCAATTATTTAGAAGAAGCTTTCTGAAAAACTTAAAGTTCCAGATAGTTTCAGTATTCCGTGTGCTATAAGTGAGAAATTTTTCAGAAGTGTTTTATGTGATATGGGAGCTAGTATTAATCTTATGCCTTTATTAACTTTCAAAAGATTGGGAATAGGAAAAATTTCACTTACATCTGTGACTCTTCAACTGGCTGATCGTTCTATCAGTTATCCTGAAGGAGTTGTGGAAGATGTATTAGTGAAGGTGGATACATTTATCTTTCCTGTGGACTTTTTTGTATTAGATTTGGAGGGAGATAAAGAAATTTCAATTATTTTAGGAAGACCATTCCTTGCTACTGGGAGAACTATGATCGATATTCAAAAAGAAGAATTAACTATGAGAGTTAATGACCAAGAAGTAACTTTCAATATTCTGAAGACTATGAAATACCCTTCAACCGACAAAGATGATGAGTACTTTCAAATGGAAATCTGTGATTATTTGAGAGAAGATCATTTTAAAGAAGTATTTGAAGAGAAGTTGGAATGTGAGGATGAACATGAAAGTGAAAATGAAAATAATTTGGATGATATGAAGAACGAGGAGTTAGATTTTTTTTCAGGAAAGATTTGAAAGATTGGATATTATGGAAAATGGAGATGAAAGTTTAATTCCATCTATCATTAAACCCCAAAACTTGATCTAAAAATTCTTCCTAATCATTTGAAATATATGTTTTTAGGTGAATCATCTACCTTACCAGTCATTGTATCTTCAGATTTAATTTAATATCAAGAACAAAAATTACTTGACACCTTAAAAAGATACAAAAAGGCTTTTGATTGGTCCATAGCTGATATTAAAGGAATCAGTCCATCGATCTGTATGCACAGAATTTTGTTGAACGAACAACATAAACCTAGAGTTGATGCACAAAGGAAACTAAACCCAATAATGAAAGAAGTGGTTAAAAAAGAGATTTTAAAGTGGTTAGACGTTGGAATTATATATCATATTTCTGATAGTGTTTGGGTAAGCCCAATTCATTGTGTTCCTAAGAAAGGAGGAGTGACTGTTGACGTAAATGAATGAAATAAAATTATACCGACAAGACAAGTCACTGGTTAGCGAATATGTATTGATTATAGAAAATTAAATGCCACCACCAGAAAATATCACTTTTCTTTACCTTTTTTCGACCAAATGCTAGTCAGACTTGCTAGACACAAGTATTATTGCTTTTTGGATGGATATACTGGTTATCACCAAATCCCTATTGCTCTTGAGGATCAAGAGAAGACTACATTTACTAGCCCTTATGGAACTTTTGATTTTAGAGGAATGCCCTATGGATTATGTAATGTGCCTGCAACATTTCAAAGATGTATGATGTCCATATTTAGCAAACTAATAGATGATGGAATAAAAGTATTTATGGACAATTTCTCAGTATTTGGAGATTCATTTGATGCATGCCTATGCAACTTAGAAAAAGTTTTAGAGGTATGCGAAGGAACAAATTTAGTCTTAAACTGGGAAAAGTGTCAATTTATGGTTGCAGGAGGAATTGTACTTGGGCATAAAATATCTGAAAATGGTATGAAAGTGGATCCTACGAAAATACAAGTTATAGAAAAATTACCACCTCTAACAACAGTGAAAAGGAGTAAGAAGCTTTTTGGGACATCTAGGATTATACAGGCGATATATTAAAGATTTCTAAAGAATTACTAAGCCTTTATGCCAACTTTTGGAAAAAGATAAGAAGTTTGATTTTAATGATGAATGCCTAAAAGCTTTTGATTTATTAAAGGAAAAAAGTAATCGCTGCTCCTATAATAGTTTCACCTGACTGGGAGAAACCATTTGAATTAATGTGCGACGCGAGCGATTATGCTATTGGAGTGGTTCTAGGGCAAAGGCACGAGAAAATGTTTAAAGTTATATACTACGCTAGTAAGACTCTTACTTATGCTCAAATTAATTACACTACTACAGAAAGAGAGTTATTAGCTATCGTTTATGACTTTGAAAAATTTAGATCTTACTTAATTGGAGCCAAATGTATAGTGCATACTGATCATTCTGCCAATAAATATTTAATCCAAAAGAAGGATGCTAAACAAAGACTGATTCGATGGATACTTTTAATGCAAGAATTTGATTTTAAGATCGTCAATAGAAAAGGGGTCGATAATCAAATAGCTGATCATTTATCTGGACTTGAACAACCTAATTTAGTTGAATTTGAAAAGGAAATAATAGAAACTTTTCTTGATGAGCAACTATATAATATTAATGAAGGAAATATATCGTGGTATGCTGATATTGTAAACTACATTGTTAGTAATATTTTACCACCTGAATTAACAATGCAACATCGGAAGAAATTTAAGCATGATGCTAAATTTTATTTCTGGGACGATCCTTATTTGTATAAGCAATGTAAAGAACTTATTATTAGGAGACATGTGCCTTATGAAGAAACTGAAAGAATTATTCTAGAATGTCATGATTCTAAATTTGGAGGACATTTTAGAGTTGATAGAACTGCACAAAAGATTTTGCAATCTGGATTTTATTAGCTTACTATTTTCAGAGATGTTTATAGATTTATCAAAACCTGTGATCGATGTCAGAGAATAGGCAATATATCCAAAAGAAATGAAACGCCTCTTAATTTTACTTTGGAAGCTGAAATTTTTTATGCTTGGAGATTAGATTTTATGGGACCATTTACACCTTCCTTTGGAATTTCATATATAGTAATTGCTGTTGATTATGTGTCAAAATGGATTGAGGCGACTGCTTTACCTAAGTGTGATGCTAGAATTGTTTCAAGCTTTTTAATGAAAAAGATTTTCACAAGATATGGAATGCCTAGAGTAATCATCAATGATGGAGGATCCAATTTTAAGAATAATCTGATTCAGATATTGGTAGAAAAGTATAATATTATACATAGAATCTCTACAGCGTATCATCCCTAAATTAATGGCTTAGCAGAGGTATCTAATCTTGAAATTAAACGAATTTTGGAGAAAGTCATAAATCCCGAGAAATTAGATTGGTCTGCTAGATAGACATTGCTTTATGGGCATACAGAACTGCTAATAAAACTCCTATAGGAATGACCCTTTACAGATTAATCTTTGGAAAGACGTGTCACTTGCCAGTTGAATTAGAATATAAAGCATATTGGGTGATATAGAGATTGAACTTTAATTTGATAGATTCTAGTGAGAAGAGACTGTTGCAATTAAACGACTTGGAAGAAATCAGAAATGAGTCATATGATATGATAGAATATACAAGGAGAGAAGTAAAATATGGCATGATCAGAAGATTGTTAAAATAGAATTGGAACCAATACAAAAAGTTTTACTATACAATACAATATTGAAATTATTTTCTGAGAAACTGAAATTTAGATGGACAAGATCTTTCACTTTCATTAAAATCTATCAATTTGGAGTTGTGATTATCGAAGACCTTAATTCTGGATAAATATTTAAAGTTAATGGACTAAGATTAAAATCATATTTTAAAGGCAATAGACCTAATTTTAAAGAGATTTTAATATTGGATCAACCTGAACAGCTGAAAGTTATGTCGGGCTGACGATGTTAAACCAAGCGCTTTGTAAGAGGCAACCCATAGTTATTGAGTGTTTTCTTGTTTGATGTGTTGTTTGTGTTTGTTTGTCACTTAATTAAGTCCTACCCTTCCTTAAATATCATTAACAATATTAAAGAAATGAATCGAATCGAAGTTTGGAAAGAATTTGGACAAAGCAAAGTTTGACAAAATGAACTAGCACCGAACGACGCCCTATCCTGCACCGGACCGTGCCGCTGTTCAGAAAATAGTTTTTCGTCTTAAATTTGAATTTTGGTGCTGTAGGCGGCAATTCTTCCACTTGAACTCCCAAAAACTACCCCTAGACGTAAGAACTACTAGAGGAATGAAAAGAAAGATCCAAAATCTCATCCAAATGGATTCTGATTCGATAGAAACTTCAAGATTTCAAGTTTTCAACCGTAGAAAGTTCTTCAGTTTCGAAGCGCAACATCTATTTAACAAGAATATATCAAAGATGAGGCTAATTAAGGAGCGAGGCTTCGTGAATCAAGGTATGAATTCTCATACTACTCGAATTGAAGAAGTCATTATTAAGAGAGGTTGGGAAGTGTTGTGTTATACTACTACCGCTGTCGTTGTTCCGGTTGTTAAAGAGTTTTTATACAAATCTTCACAGAATCAACCAAGAATCAGTCTAGGTGCGAGGTAGATTTGTCACATTTACTCCTGCAAAGATTAATGACTTATATATTATTGAGAATGTGTCGATCTGCCACTATTCAAACTTTGCCCCAACAAAGGACAACATGAATGATATATACAGATATTTGATGGATGAAAGTGATGATTGGGAGATAAGAGACAACAAGTATGTAAATTTTTCGACCACACTATTAAATCCTATGTCGAAGCACTTACATTATTATATATGTGCAAAATTGCTCCTAACTATGAAAATTAGTAAAGTAACTAAGGAGTGTGCTATTTTGAACTATTGTATTCAAATGGGGATGCCTATTGATGTTGGTTCTATAGTTGTTAAATATGTTTTAGGATTGATCGTTCATGGATCAAAGTATGGGTTTGGACATCCTTCCACCATATTTCTCCTCTGCAATCAATCACAAGTGCCATATGAGAATTGGGAAAGAGTACTTCTACCATTGAAGCCTATAGACCCAACTAATGAATATAGTAACCAGGCAGTTGGTGATATGAATAACATGAGTATCATTGAAGATCAACCATCTCAGAGTTCGACACCTATTCCTCCTTAATTTTCTGAGAGTTCACAGATCATTCTGAAGAAAATTAAGAAATCAGAGAAGGAAGTTCAACACCTGATGAATGTAATCAACAACTTATCTGACTTCTTTGATCATCTGGATTGGAGAATGAAGGAACACTTTAATTATTCTGGGTATTTTGATACATTTGATGAAGAGAAAAGGTTGGCTTGAGGAGAATTCTACTGAAGAATTCTTGTTTTGTCCATTCTACAATCTGTTTGTTGATGTTCAATCAATTGGAGATTTAAAAGTTGATGATAGTTCTGAGGAAGAATAGAGACTTGATTATTGTGTTGTTATGTTTATGTATTTGAACTGATTACTTTGCTTTGCTTGGATGTTATATTTGGACTTGCTTTCTTGTTTAGTTTTCAGCTTTATTGTGTTGTGGTTGTGAGCGACGCTGAATTTTAGTATTTTATGGCTTGATGATGTGTAGAGTTTAGTGTTATTTGTATGTGTTTATAATTTGGATTTTATATATCAAATTGATCTTTTGTGTTGTTTTTGTTTAAAATTATCATTTTCTATGGCTTTAGTATGTTATTCAATTTTTAAATGAATTAATTAGACGTCGGAGTAGGCTTGAAAAGATCGAAATTGCAAAAGAAAGTTGGAAGCCTAATTTTTGAACTGGAGCCGAACGGCGTTGTCACTAGCACCGAACCGCGCCAAAAGACAGAGAGTTTAGCCATAAGAGCAGAAAATGGCGCCGAACAACACTGTAACCTGCGCCGGACCGCGCTCGACCGACAAAAAAGCCTGAAACTCTAAATTTTAGCAATTTAACCCTAGGACCCGCCATTTTTGCCCAAACCATTGTCTTCTACCTCCAGCCAAGGCTGATTTTCGCACCTAGGGCTCACTTGCATTTAGATTAGAAGTGATTTCGTGGCCGGAAAAGTTTGGATTTCATCTTCACTTGGTAAGAGCTACACTTTAAACTAAATTTTTTCGATTTAGACTGTGGAAATCTCGTACAATAGGAATATTTGAAATTTTAAGGATTTTAGAGAAAATTTGGAGATTATCCATGGTGTTTGAGTTCTTATCTATTTAAATTTACTTTGGAGTCCATTACATTGCAATTTTGAAATTGATTTGGATAAATCTGATATTTTTAGACAAATGGCTCCAAAAATGGCTAAGGAGAAGAGAAAATTTGAGTACGATGAATGTAAATTTGTGAATTTCAAGGCTTATTCATGCTTTAGTACATTTCTTAGCAATAAGAAATTTATTTAAGGTAAAGCCTTTGAAAATCCTGGAGGTGTGACTGAAGAATGATTGCAAATTGTCAATGGGAGATTTTTCTGTTATTTTACTACTGAAGCAATGCTGAGAATTATGAGGGAATTTTATGTGAATTTATACTATTTTGAGAGTGAGCCTATCCTAGTTAGAGGACAAATGGTTGAATTCACCCCCGCCTGCATCAATGCATTTTATCAATTGAGAGCACCTTTCTTATGTGAGTACGAAAATTTTCCTGTTACTAATGAAGCATTGGATAGGGTTATGAATTGTTTGACTAATGGAAAAGGGGAATGGAAGATTAAACAGAGGCAAACAGTTAACTTTCCCCTTTCTACTTTGAATCCTGTATCAAAAGCCTGACATTATTTCATTTCTACAAAACTTATACCCACTAGCCATCACAGCGAGGTTACTGTGGAAAGAACTGTTTTGAATTACTGTATTCAGAATATGAAGAATATCAATATTGGGGCTATTATTCATAATAGTATTTTGACAAGTTCAAAAGGAGAGACTACAGGTGGACTGGGTCACCCCAGCCTGATTTATGCCTTGTGTATTTAGTCAGGTATAACAACTGAAGATAATGATGAGGTAGTTCATCCCCTGAAGCCCATTATGAAACTAAATTTGAAAACTTATGAAGCCCATGTAGGATAGAAATGGAGTAAGAAAGCTGATGAACCTTCTTCTAGTCATGAAAGACCATCTACATCTAGTGAACCTACTCTGCATGATGTTATGGATCAGTTAGAAAAGTTGAACACTAGAGTAGAGGGACTAGAAGTAAGGAATAAGATAAATAATGCTTATCAAGTGCGGTGGCGAGATTATGAGATAGCTTATCACGAAGCACAGATGAGATTCTTCAGGGGAGACACTAGTGCTATATTTCCTACATACCCTGAGTGCACTCCATACCAGCCTGATGAACCTGATGATGGTGAAGCTCCTGCAGATGAAGATTGGTAGTTGATGTGTTTTTATTTTTTATTGTACTTTGTATTTGTGATGTATTTGTGATGTACTTGAGACTCTCTATGTGATTTGAATTTGTTATGTAATTGGAATTTGGTCATGTTTGTGGGAAACTTCATATTTAATTGTCATAAATGTGATGTGATAGTGGATGTTTGCATGTATTTATTTTATTAGTTTAATCTGTGATAGTAACAGCTGGATATTAATGTTATGTGATGTTTTATGTTTTAAACTTCTTCGCTTGCAAAATTCTAACCCATATATGTGTATAGAAATGCTCTTAATTATTTCAGGCCTACTGTTCTAATTTATGAAGAAAACCTGCTCAAACTCAAAGGTATGAAAACCTCAACATATTGAGGTATGAGTTATATATGTTTATGTCTCTTCTTTCTTCCCATGTAATTGTATTGATATTCAAAAATTGAAGTTTGGGGGAGGGAAAGGATTAATTGTTAATTGTTCTCATTTAAAAATATTTATAAAACTATTAATATGATTTGCTGTGATAGAGCTTAATTTGAGATAACTGTATTTTGATTTTATATAAGTATTATGTGAATTTGAATGAAAGTATTTGGTAATGAAAAGTAATTTTGTAGGCTAGGATATTTGGTATAAGAGAATAGGACAATAGTCAACTAATCAAAGTAAGAAAAACTGTATGTTTGAAATATTAAGAATCCTAAAACTTTATGTGTGTTGACCTCACTTTTGTGAAGGTCTCAATGGCAGTTAACAAACTCTAATGACTAGTGTAAAGATATAATAAGTCCTTTTTTTAATCCAAATCTTAATTTTAAATGATCCAATCAGCAATGAAAAATCCTGAGTTGATCAAATAATGACTCGACAGGTTATCCATTGACCCAAACAGTTAACTTTAGTCAAAATGGTCAATTCTGACCCAATGACCAATTATTGATCCAATGAACCAACTTTTGACCTAGAAAACAACTTTGGATAAATTAATCAAATTTTGACTCAAAGTTCAACTATTGACTACCAAGTCAATCAAAACACTAAAATGGTCAAATAGGATCCATTTAACCACCAAAAGACATTAAATGACCATTAAGACAACTTTTGTCAACCCTTGACCCAGATAGGTCAAAAATTGATTAAAATACCTAACCCATATCCCTTGGGTTACAAAATTGACTTCAATAATAGACATTGACATAATCAGGCTGACATTGATCAAAATTACCAAAAGTTAACCCAAAAGTCACCACATTAACCTTTGGGTTGACTAAAACCCTAAAATTGGTCAACATGACTAATTTAGACCACAAAATGACAAAACCACCAATTTTATGACCAAATCAACTATGAAAAGTTTGAGAAAGTCACATTAGATATCCTTGGACTAAAATTGATAAACCCAGGTCAACTTGAGTCAACTTGGGTCAATATTGGTCAACCTTAGTCAACACTCATCAAATTTGGTCAAAATACTCAATTTTGAACCAAAAATAATATGAATTAATCAAATAATTATTCCAAAATTATTTTGACTAATTAATTGGCGAATAATATAATTTTCAATATTTTAATTAATTAAATAATTAATCAAAATGAAAATATAATTAAAAGCCATGAAATAAGACAAAATTCAATAAAAAATGACATAAAAATTAATCAAATTTGAAATTATTTTTAATTAATTAATTAATAAAATAATTTCCAACATTTTAATTAATGACAAAATTAATTAAAAAGGAAATTAAATTAAGAAAGGGGAATGAAATAGAATTTTAACCCATGACACCATGGTTTTCAAAAATTCCAATCCCTTTATGACATCACAAATGACTTCATATGAAGTTATCAATGGGTCACCCATGACACATGGGATTTATTAGATATGGGTTAACACATTAAATAACCCATAATCCACCACTTTAACTATGGTTAAAGAGGTTCGTCATGAAGGGAAATGAGGTGTCATCCTCTCCCAAGCTTAAAGCATGACTCACCTTCTCCGTCAAAATGAGGTGGCTCACAACTTCAAGTGTGTCATGAACTCACCAATAGGAGTAAAACACCAATTAACCTCTCTTTGGTACCATGCTTAACTCAAGTTATGTTTCATCATGACTAAATTATAAAAAATTTTGAATGAGAGGTTTATGTGTCATCCTCTCATCAAAGTTTAAATGACATGTTGAAAGGAAGAGGGCTTGCCTTCTTGACTTACCATGCACCTCCTAGACCAACCAATGGGGGGGGGGGAAACAAAATTCAAACCCAATTCCACACCATGGTTGAAAGCCATCATGGCTAAGGCATGCATGGAATGACTAAGGGGCTAAGGTGTCACCATTCCTTCAAATGGAGTAAATGGATTTGGAAATTACCTAAGGGAGGTGAATTCAACAAGATTCACCAAGCCCAATCCACCTCACAAGGGATCCAATGAAGGCAAGACAAATCCAAACTCAAAACCTTCACCATGGTTAAACCCATAATACATATGCTTGGAAATTGACAATCCATCATTACCATAGCCTAAATCTTCCCCCAAAACATTAATGAGACAATTAGCAACCTCCCCAGATGATCCAAAGCCAGCCCAAGCTCAGCCATGGCTACAAAAGGACCCAAATCTGAGCCATGGAAGGAGAGGAGACCAAAATCTGAAAGTCCCCAATTACTGCCCAAATCCCTTAGCTCCCAACATCAAAGTTTCTTCTCAGAGCCTAAACAATTGATCCCCAATGAAACCAGGCTCTCAAACCCACCATAACTCCTCAATTTGACCAACCCGAGAGCACAAAAAATAAGCCAAAACCAGGGAAAAATTGATTTCTGAAACCAACCTCTCCAAATCTTCAAATTGACCATTCCAAAACCTTCTAGGGACCAAAAGAGGAAGATAAAAATCAAAATCAGGCTTCCCCATAGCCCCTAACCTAGACTTTGATTAAGCCTCTTCAAGCCGAGCCACCTCAAAATTAAACTTATATACAGCCTTAATTTGAACTCAAATTGACTTGCAGAGAAGCTTTCTAATGTCAAGACAAAGCTCTAGGACCATTCAAATCGAGCAAAAATCAATTAAGGCCATGGTATAGATTTTTCCTTTTAGTGGGGTTCAGGTTTGGAACATTGTGAAAGAAATCATTTCAAAACCCTTACAAAGCTGTATGGATGTCTTCGTCTCCTCAAGACGAAACTATAGGATCAAAAATCACTTAATTTCATTAAGAATCGAGTGAAATAATGATCCTAGACTATGGATGGCCTGCGGGATCGGAGAAGATGATAACGATGAACCTCAGCCGTCCATTCCTGTGTTTTGGATATGGACGGTTAAGATTAAATCTCGCTGTCTCCTGTGTTTGGATCCCCGCAGGGGATTAGCGTGTTTCGATCAATCCGAGGACATGTGGTGCTCCCGTGTTTTTCTGAGTTGATTAATGGATTAATTAATTCAGGGAAACCTTAAAAAAATAAAAAATTCATATCTTTTTAAATAAAAATCACAAAAATACAATAAAAATATCCCTGGAAAGAGGAAACAGAGGAGAATAATGTGGAATGAAAATTTTTAATCTTTGATTTATATTTTATTTTTAATTAATTAATTACTCTCTAGAAAAATTTAATTATTAAAAATTAATTATAATTTCAAAAATTATGAAATTTTCACCAAATCACCTCCTCATGATATGACAAATTCCCTGATTTTTCTAAGGACAAAAAAATTCCCTAGGGTAGCTTTTCCTAAATTTCATGAGATTTGGTAATTATTTTAAATAATAATTCTTAAAGTCTGAAAATAGGAAATTTAAATTGATAATTGGTTGGAAATTTAAGGGGAACAAAATTAAACCCTAAAATGACAGATTCTAACTTTAGAGAAATTTAAAATGATATTTCCTTTATTAGGATTAAAAAAATTAAAATTTAAAAGCCTAAAACATCTATAAAAATTAAAAGATCATTTTACTTAACCCATGCCATCATGAGTTAAGTAAAATTTGAGTTTAAACACTCAATGGACTCAAATTTAATATTAATCTCAATTGACCTCATTAATATTTAATTAAATTAGGATTAAGACAAAGTTAAAATCTAACTAGATTTAACCACACATTAAACTTAGTTAAATCCTTTTAGCTTTCACTACACTAAAATCAAATCTTAATTAAGTTTAAAAGACATATTAGACTTAATTAATTCAAAATCAAAATATAATTAAGTTTAAAGACATATTAAACTTAATTAACCTATTAAACCTTAATTACATTAGGTTTAATATAAATATAAATCCTAATTAGGTTTAACCACATTAAACCTAATTAATCAACTTAAACCTTACTTACATTAGGTTTAAGTAATCTTTAAATCCTAATTAGGTTTAACCGCATTAAACCTAATTAATCAACTTAAACCTTACTTACATTAGGTTTAAGTAATATTTAAATCCTAATTAGGTTTAACCACATTAAACCTAATTAATCAACTTAAACCTTACTTACATTAGGTTTAAGTAATCTTTAAATCCTAATTAGGTTTAACCACATTAAACCTAATTAATCAACTTAACCTTACTAACATTAGGTTTAAGTAATCTTTAAATCCTAATTAGGTCTAGCCACATTAAACCTAATTAATCAACTTAAACCTTACTTACATTAGGTTTAAGTAATCATTAAATCCTAATTAGGTTTAACCACAATAAACCTAATTAATCAACTTAAACCTTACTTACATTAGGTTTAAGTAATATTTAAATCCTAATTAGGTTTAACCACATTAAACCTAATTAATCAACTTAAACCTTACTTACATTAGGTTTAAGCAATCTTTAAATCCTAATTAGGTTTAACCACATTAAACCTAATTAATCAACTTAAACCTTACTTACATTATGTTTAAATAATATTTAAATCCTAATTAGGTTTAACCACATTAAACCTAATCAATCAACTTAAACCTTACATTAGGTTTAAATAATATCTAAATCCTAATTAGGTTTAACCGCATTAAACCTAATTAATCAACTTAAAACTTACTTATATTAGGTTTAAGTAACTTTAAACCAATTAGACTTAACCCTAATTAAGTCTAATTAACCTATTAAACCTTATCCAAATTAGGTTTAATTAACTTTCAAACCAATTAGACTTAACCCTAATTAAGTCTAATTAATCAATTAAACCTTATCCAAATTAGGTTTAATTAACTCTTAAACCAATTAGACTTAACCATAATTAAGTCTAATTAATCAATTAAACCTTATCCAAATTAGGTTTAATTAACTCTTAAACCAATTAGACTTAACCCTAATTAAGTCTAATTAATCAATTAAACCTTATCCAAATTAGGTTTAATTAACTCTTAAACCAATTAGACTTAACCCTAATTAAGTCTAATTAATCAATTAAACCTTATCCAAATTAGGTTTAATTAACTTTAAAACCAATTAGACTTAACCCTAATTAAGTCTAATTAATCAATCTTAAACCATAATTAAGTCTATCACATTAGGCTTAATTAAACTATTAAACCTTAACCAACTATGGTTTAATCAATCCCAAACCTTACTTAAGTCTAATTCATTAGGCTTAATAAAATTATTAAACCTTTATTAAATAAGGTTTAATCAAACTTAAGCCTTACTTAAATTAGGCTTAAATAAGTTTAAATTGTAGTTAAGTCTAATTTAAAACAGACTTAATTAAACCTTAAGTTCTACCTAAATAAAAATTGAATGGTCTTCAAATTCTAATTAAGTCTAATCTAATTAGACTTAATTAACCTTTGAGTATTATTTAAATAAAACTTAAACCTTAATTAAGTTTATTTTAATAAGACTTAACTCAAACCTTAAGTTTAGGTTCAACCTAAATTGAACCTAACCATACCTTAAGTTTAGATAACTCTGCTTTGCAGGATGACATTCCTAAGATGTGACGAAAGACAACAAAACAAAACAAAATCACAATGACATCAAACAACAATATTGACAAAATGAAAAAAAATAAACGACATTAAATGATAAAATCAAGACAAAATAAAACTAAAACTTTTAGGATAGGCACCAAGCAAATAAACAACAACAACAAAAATGACAAACATCAAAACAACAAAAATGACAAAAAAAGGACAAACAACAAAACAAAAAAGATGACATGACAATAAGATAAAACTGACATGACAAAATGACATTTAGAATTGATAGTGGGCACATATTTTCTTAAAAAACTTTTCAAAAAATAAGTGATTAACATTAATTAGAAGTTTTCTTAGACAATTATAAATTGCCTAAGATGTAATTAACTATAGGAGCTTGCTTTTATAGGAGACTTAAAGAACTTAGAATAGATATTATATCTAAAAAACTCTGGTTACCTAAATCCTTATACAGAATCTCTAGGATAAGAAAATCCTAGAATTTTCATTTCGAGGATTATCACCAACACCTCTTTTTCTACTGCTTTCTTTATTATTAGCCCTTATTTTCTTCAAATTTCTTATTATCTAAAGATTCTTTTACAGAATCCAAAGAAATAAGATTTATTAAAGATTAGAGCAATATTATAAAAAAACAGAGTGGTAACTCTAAATCGACATCGACACGTCAGAAAATCTCCGATACGGTGACAACACCACCATCAAGAGATTTATCTGGCGACTCCATTGGGGATTCTTTCTTTCTTCTCATCTTTTTGTTATCACTTGTTTTCGTTTGACATTTCGATCTTTGAAAAATAAGGACTACATCTTTTCATACTTTTAAGACAAATTCCCAATTTATAAATAAGTCAATAACATTTGTCTTTCTTAAAATTTCAGAAAAGTTACAATGGATTCTCCGAATTCAATCTTTTCTTATTATCAAGACTTCAATACACCAATGGAGGAAGATCTTTCCCTTTATCAGAAGGATTATGTATTATTTGGTGAAACTGAATTTGTTGTAGATAATCCATACCAAACTGATATACACTCTTTTGAAGTATTTAATCTACAACCTTATGAAGACTTTCTAAATTTTATAGAAGACCTACCTGAATATACACCTGAATAACCTTATAATATTTAAGAGATGAAAAGATAAATTGACAGAAAAGGAAAGCAAATCTATGAAGAGGATGATATTCCACCACCATACATATATGAAGTTGGATCTTGTTCCAAAAATATTCATAAAAATAGAACTCGTTCTCTTAAAAGGAAAAAAAAGTGGAACGAGAATGATAATTTCGAAACACCTGAATTTGAACAAAGTGTTTTCAGAAACCCTTCCTTCTTAAAAGAAAATAGGTATATTCCTATCCCTGTTGAATATACTGATAATTTCTTTCAACCTAGAAGTTCTCCATCAATGCACGCTATATATTCAGTGTTTAAAACACTAGCACGAAAAGATAAATTTTCAATTTCCCGATTATTGGAAAAAATAGGATGTGCAGTCTCTAAAACTATGAAAAGGAGAATTCTAGCAATAAAAAACTCTGTTTATGAGAAACAAATTATCAAACCCCAACAGATGATTAATGTACTGGAGTGCCAGTAAAGTTCCAACTAGGGCCAAGAGTAAAAGATGTGACAGTTACAAAAGACAAGGTCAGATATGAAAAACTGATGTTGGAAACGGAAGATACATCTACCAAAATGAAAGATTTGGTCCATATGTTACAAAATGCAGATTGTTCATATTCACAATACGATGATACACCACCTAGAGGGTCTCATCCCATACTAAGAAATAATGTATGGAAATGAAGATCGTTTGAGAGAAACTCAGATACTATGAGCACTCCTACAAATAGTTCGCAAGAAGGAACTTGTAAAGAATCTCCTGCAAATTCATTTGAAGAAAGACTAAAAAAATTAAAGAATGATATCAAATAATTCTCGGTGCAAGAAAAGAAAGACTCTTCTGACAGTTCAAATGAAAATGTTGCCAACATTAATATGGTAGAAACACGGTCTACTTCTTTAGCACGAGAATTAAATGAAGAAAATGAAACAAACGAATTACGAGCAATTATACAAAAACGAGACAAAAAAATCAGTCATCTTGAACAAAAAATGGAAGAGTTAGTAGCAGTTTTACAAAATCCACCAACAAATCCATCACCGGCCATTAAAATCGTAAGGCCAGAGGCTATCCACTATTTAGAAAACAGAGGAGAGCCAATAGATGTTGAAGAAAGCACTCAGAAGAAAAAGAATTCCCCTCATAGTGAAATTTCAGAAAAAGATATCACGCAACTTGTAGAACAAAAGATAAAAGAAACAATGGCTCAGGTAAAGGCTGGATCATTAATTCCAAAGGGTAGACCATATCCAGAGGAATTTGACTCTGTCCAATACCCTAAAGGTTTTGTTCCTCCTGTCTTTAAAATGTTTGATGGAACTGGTAATCCCCGACAACATTTAGCACACTTTAGAGCAAGCTGCTGCAATGCGGGGAGAAGTGATGCTCTTTTATTCGTTCAATTTGTTAACAGTCTCACGGGAGTTTCCTTTGATTGGTATGAGGAACTTCCTAATGGGTCTGTTAAAAATTTTGTAGAGCTTGAAAGTCTCTTCATTCAACGATTTGCTGGAGCTCAACATCATACTACAGTTGGTGATCTAGTAGTAGAAAAGCAAAAATTAGGAGAAAGTTTAGTGGATTACATTTTGCACTGGAGAAATCTCAGCATGAAATGTGAACCACAACTTCAAAAACAATACGCTGTTGAAATCCTGCTTAAAAATATTCATGGTCCTATAGAATTTATGCTTAAAGGATTTACAATAAAAACTTTTGAAAAATTGGTCAATAAAGCTACCAATCTTCAAGAAGAGGCTAAGCAGATAAGTGTAACGGAAAAGACTGAAAAGATAAAGACTGTCAAGATATTTGAAAAGAAACCGAAAAATGTTGTAGAGAAAGGTAAACAAGTGATGCAGGTTCAACCTGAACAAAAGAAATAACGATAGAATCCGTCAACATCACAAATATCTCCTCAATTACAACTTCAACAACCAATCCCAGTACGGACAGATAAAAGAACAATGGCCAAAAGAATGAATAAAGAATATCCATTTAAAATAGAGGCCGTCAGTAAAATATTCCGTAGCTTGCTTAAGATACCAGAATTTAAGCTACCAGAAGCTAAAAGGCTAGCAGAAGTTGAAATGAAGGATAATCCTAATTATTGTCCTTATCATAGAATGCTTGGACACAAGATCGAAGAATGTTTTGTCTTCAAAGACTGGTTAGAGCGCAACTTTAAAGAAGGAAATATAGCATTCTCGAAAGAATATTTGAAAGAACCTGACAAAGGTTCAGTCAATATGATTTAGGTAGATAAACTTAATTTCAACAATGAGAACAAAGACAACACTATTATGGGTAAATCTTCTGATGAGATTGAACCACTTCGCGCACTTAGCATAATTTTAATTTTTGTAAGCATAATTTTAATTTTTGTAACAAGTATATAATATATTCTATAATCAGAAAGTTACTCTTCAACGCAAGTATACGCATCGCTCAAGTAATACAGGGCTCTAGTGGAGTCCTGGATATCGATCCCACAGGGAATATTTTAAAGGTTACGAACTAGGATTATAGAAACCAATTCAGTATCACAACTTGAAGATTGAAATTGCTTATCTGTCACTAATATGCAATCAAAAATAAGATGAAGTTTTAATAAACTAGTTCTACTAATAGATAACTAATTATACTAATAAAGTGAAGTTCAAATATATAAGCAAGAATCATTCTCCTTTGTTAAGAAATTTAAGTGAATGGATAATTAGAATCAGTTTAAAATTGTGTTATGCCAAATAGAAGCATACCTATTCTTTACCCTTTGGTCCAGGCATAAAGAACATTGACTAATCCTATGCTTAGTTACTGAATCTGTGGCTAGGCTGAGAGGATACCGGCTCTCGCTTCGGAGCTCCCACGTTCCCCTCGCCTGAGGGCTAACATCTACACTTCAACATCCAAACGATAGGACCGAATTGAGGATTTTAGTCTGTCACTCTAAAATCTCCAATTCTATGTCCGATGAATATTATTTCTCTATTTATTTGCACTCTACTTTCAAGGACTTTCACCTCCCTGAATCTCGGATGTAATCTTCACTTTAGTTGTTAAATTCAACATATTTTAACTAATCACAAGGCCAGATTGAAAGTAAATTAAGATTTAAGTGAAAATATTATCACAACTTCTTTAAAATTTTCTTGGCAAACTAATTAAAATCACCATTTCACAAAAATATCAAAGCAAGGAGAAAGACAGAAAAATTACTCAGATTTCATGGAGAGGATACTATAAAATTTGGATTTCATATATAAAAGCAAAGTTCTACAAACTAAAATATGTAAATACAACTTATCTTAAATTCCTCCCTAAGCAAACTCCTTAAAGTTCATCTGAATCTCTTCATTTCTTTACAGTACGGAGAATTCTCCTTCGAAACGGCAAGGAGGAAGAAATCTCTCACTTCCCTTCCACTCTTACAATATCTCAAAGAATCCCTCACAAATATCACTAATTGAACTCACTATCTAAAACTTTAAGGAAAACAAAACACTAACTAACACTCTTTGGACTCTTTGGACTCACTAGACACACACACTTGGCTCTCTAGTGGACTAGATGGACACGTGGTGGACACAAATGGACTCTACTGGACCCTTTTTTCATCCCCAAATTGTTCCTTTTAAAATAGTTGAAGAGTGTCCAAGAGTTTTCCAAGCATCCCTTCATAAATCGTCCACATTCAATGAATCTTATGAGAGAACCGACTTTCCCGCCGTAGGTGGCCTCGAGCTCGTCGTTGACGGCCTTCTAGAATACTTAACCTTGGACTCTCTTGCATAAGGCCCGCTGTCGGCGGCCTTGATCTCGCCGTCAGCGGGCTTCCTAGTAATATTTTTTGAACTCTCGGGAAAAATCCGCCATCGGCGCCGTCTGGCTTGCCGTCGGCGCCCTAGATCAAATTTTCATAATTTTGGACATTTTTGCTCCAAATTCGCTCCTTTTTGCATATTTTCACTCCAATGTCCATAAATTATCATATCTATAAAACATCATCAAAAATACTCTTTTTTAAAAGTGAAATATCAACAAAATCAATTTAAAATAGGCATGAAAATCTTAACATATTTTCAGTGGGTCAAAATCCCCCAAACTTAACTATTACTTGTCCTTAAGTAATATTTAGAACTACATAAAAATTATTATTCATTGTGGTAAAGTTTTAATTCAGAAATACTATAATTTTGATTTAAATAAATATCATAGTAAGAATTCTTAGAAATATTTTTAAGTAATTAGATTAACTCTGCAGAATTAAGGCTATCTAGTCATCAAGTCTAAGAGTTCTAGTATTCTATTCATTTCAAGAATGACTATATGTTGCAATATCAATTCACTTAGAACATTCAGATGATAGGAAAGTCACGAGGACACTACTAGTAAAGATACTACTTCAGAAATGTATTTAGTTTTCCCTTTAGGTTAATCCAAGTGAAGCCAATTTTTGATAAGGCATCTCCTCAAGCTTCTCTTCACTTACTTTTTTTCTTTTATTTTTTTTTTCTTTTGGATTGTTTTTCAATCCTATATATTTTCTTTTTCTTTTTTAAGTGAGGATTACTATATCTGGATAGCCTGTTAATAATTTTTAACTTCACTCTTCTTTTCCTAAATTTGAAACTTAAGACATTATTTACGTTATATGTAATTCATAGTTTTTACATCATTGAGTTCCAATCTTTTCTTTCTCAACTAAATTCCTAAGATTCTTAATATTTAAAAATATAGTTTTCTTAACTTTAAATAGTTAACTATATTCTTATCCTCTTATACTAAATATCTTAACCTACAAAATTAATTTTCATTACCAAAAATATTTCTTTGAATCTTCTACAATATTTAGATGAAATCTAAATATAGTTAACTGAATTAAATTTTATTACAAAAATCATATTTATAAATTTTTGAAAATATTTTAATTAAGAACACATAATAGTTAATATTTTTCTCCCCCCCCCAAACTTAAAGTTTTTAATGATAGAAATAATACAGGGTGAAAGAAAAATTCCGAATATAAATCATACCTTTGCACTTTAGGCATTTTTGTCTTTTTGAAATTTTGTAGGTTCTTCTCAAAATTTTAACTTCAACTGACTTGTAATATTAGAAAATTTTCTACACATATAACATATTAAAGAATTTGTTGGGGTAATGAAATTTTGAAATAAGTACATAAAACAAAACATTTAACAACAACTATTATACTACACAGTACTATAACAAGTAACATTTGCATTTCACAACACAATAACACACAGTTTACTAATTTTAACTTAAAGGTTCACAATTTCAATTACAATTACAATCCATCACAATCATCTATAAATGAAAATACAAACTATAAAAAAACACATATCTCAGAAACAAAACATATTCCACAAAATACAAACAATAAAATGAAAGTACTACAACAAAACAAACACATACATCACATCACAAATTTTAAGTTCAGACATCAAAATCCCATGCTAAGTTTTTGGTTAGCAGGTGGATTGGGTTGATAATGAGTATAATGGGGGCATTCAGGAAAAATAACATTAGGCTCACCTCTGTAGTGTCTAGCCTGAGCATCATAGTAAGCAATCTCGAAATCAGAGTGTCGCTGAAGATACTCACTATCATGATCATTTCTCCGCTCTAATCCTTCAATCCTTTGATCTATTCATTCCAGTTTTTCATCTAACTTTTCAAAACTTTTTCACTGCAGGGTCATTGCATTCATCAAATCATAAAGAGTAGGGGAGCTAGATGTAGAAGGGTTTTAACTAGTAGAAGGGATGTCTCTACTAGTAGAAGGTACTTTACTCCTACTCCCAGATCTCCATTCCTCATGAGATTCATAAGTCTTCAA
This sequence comes from Papilionanthe hookeriana x Papilionanthe teres, assembly GCA_022702705.1. Classification (NCBI taxonomy): domain Eukaryota; kingdom Viridiplantae; phylum Streptophyta; class Magnoliopsida; order Asparagales; family Orchidaceae; genus Papilionanthe; species Papilionanthe hookeriana x Papilionanthe teres. The sequence continues at coordinate 54,607,581 of CM040430.1, read as the reverse complement.
ATTAGCTTTACTAATGGGTTTCATAGGGTACACCCATTATTCATCATCTCTAGCTTCCACTTCAGATAATTGGCAAAGTGCATAAATTAGGCCAGGATGTTCTAAATATCCACTTGATTCACTCTTTGCCGTGGCTAAAATATTCTGATAAATTATTCTCCCCACATTTATACTTGTAATGTTCTAAATACAGAAATTCAGAACAGCTCTATCTCTCGATACTTCACTATGGTGATAGGTGGGTAGCAAAGTAGAACAAATGAAATAATGTCATGCCTTAGTTTTGGCATTCATCATAGAAAGAGGAAAGTTAATCCATTCACGATGCTTAATTTTCCAAGTCCCTTTCCCATCAGTGAGAAAGTCAATAACATCGTCTAACGAACCTTCCATAGTTCCAAATGTTTCATACTCGCTAGAATAAAAATCATGAAGCTCGTAAAAAGAATTAATGCGGGCAGCATTAAAATCGACAGAAAATCCTCTTACTTGGACAGGCTCGTCCTCAAGTTGAGTCAGATTAGAATAGAACTCTCTCACAACTTCAATAACAGCTTTATTTGTAGTGTAACAGAAGTTCTCCCATCTCCTTTCTCTAATAACTCGTTCCACCTCTCCTCTAGGATTATCAAAAATTTGATCTTGAATACACTTCTTTCCTTGGAAGATTGAAGTGTATCTTAATTGGGCCTTTGCATTTATAAATCGAGCCTCGTCGAATTCAAGTCTCCTCTTTTGACTTGGAGCAATTTTTCGATCCATCAAAATTACAAAAATCCAAACTAAACTCCAAAATAATAATACAATGGCTTCCAAATGTGACTTACAGTAATCTAAATCAAGTTCCATGAATTTCTTCCAAGTCTTTTCTCCACATTTTTAATTTTTTTGAAATTCCTCAATGTGAAAAAAATTCACGGTGAAAATAAAAAATTTTTAAATAGGAGTGAAGCTCTTACCGAGGGAAGATGAAATCCAGTGTTAAAATGTGTTGAAATCGCTCCAAATCCAAGATCTCTCAAGCCCTAGGTCGAAATTTTTTGTAAATAAGGGAAGAAGATGATGAATAGTGGCGGTTGACTGGTTAAAATCGCGGCTAAAAGGTAAATTTTGGGATATCGCTGTCGACGGGGTCGTTCACGCTGTCGGCGGGCTCCAATGAATTTAATTTCAATAGCCTCAGGAAAATCACGGCGTCGGCGGCCTTGAGCGCGCCATCTGCGAGATTCTTAAATATTGATCATTTTTCAAATTTTTGCGATTTCAATCACTTTTAAGCTCATTGTCATCTGTTCGATCATTTTAATCATATATTTTAAGTGATTAAGTGATGTATTAACATAAATAAACATACACACAACAAAACCTCACAATTATATATTAAATCCAAGTATTATAGTACACTTTACATAACATACATAAGTAGGTATTTTTTCAACCTAAATTCATCTAATCAGCGTCACAATCCAAGCCACAACACTCTAAACGCTCAAAACAAACATTTCAAACATAATCTCAACTATACTGAGATTAAAAAGCAAACAAAGAAAGCAAACACACAAACATAGTTCAAATCAAGTTCAACATAAAGAAACAAATATAGTAAAGTAATTCCACTACTCTTCTGAATCAGTGCTCGTTTCTCCTCTGATGTCATCCATCGCTTGAACAATAAATTTGTTACATTTTTGAATTTATATTTAAAGTATTAGCCTACTTTCTAATAGAGTTTGCATGAGCTTCTTTTTCATATAGTCTTTCAGGGCACCCTTAATGTGACAAATTATGGTTCATATTGAAATAAATAGAAAACTAGAACTCTTAGACCTCAATTTTCTTTTACCTGTAGTTTTAACCTGAGTTACTGAACTTCTTTCTAAGAATCTTACTATTATATTCATTTGAATAAAAAATCATAGTATTCTATAAGTGAAAAGTTCACTACTTTGAGTTATATTTTTATGTAGTAAAAGGATTACTTAAGGACAAGTAATAGTTAAGTATGGAGGATTTTGATGCACCAAAAATATGTTAGATTTTTGTCATATAATTTGTACTCATTTTTGGTGATATTGCACTTTAAAGAAAGGTATTCTTCATGTTTTGCTACAGGTATGAAGATTTTAGGTGATTAGAGCAAGAGAAAGTGAAAAGGAACGAATATGGATCAAAAGAGGCAAAATAGAGAAAACAGTCTTCTGGCGCCGCCCAAGCCAGAATGGGCGCCGTCCAAGCCAAAATGGGGGCCGCCCACACCCAATTCCAGAGAGTTCAGAATTAAATAGCGGACAGTGCCGATGGAACCCTATCCAGTGCTGCTGGCACCCTATCCAGCGCCGCCAACGCCCAATGTCGTTGGAAGTCAAAATTCAATGTATTTGGACACTTTTTGAAGAGTTGCTTGAGGAAACCCTTAGGGAATTCATTTCTAGACTATTATAGACAGTTATGGACACCCAAGAAAAAGGTGTGTTGTGTGTGTTGAAGAGAAAAGAGGGAGAGAAGTGAAGAGAGTGCGTTAGGGTTTGTAGAGAGTGTGTTAAGTGTTGTTTTTTAAGTGATTCTTCTCTAAGGAGTGTAGGAGAAGGAGGAAAGTGAGAGTTTGCTTCTTCCTTACTATTCTAAAAAGAGAATTGAGTATTGTAAAGAAGAGAGAAAATGATTTAAAGGATCAAGAGATTTTCTTAGGAAAGAAATTGAGATAAGTTTTCTTTTGTGGTTTTTATGACTTTGCTTTTATATATAAAATCCATGTTTTGTTGTATCTTCCTTATGAATTTTGAGTTAATTTTTTGTCTTTTTTCTTGCAATGTGATGTGGTGAAGTGTTGATGTTGATTTGATGTGCCATAAATTATTAAGAAATTGCGATGTTTTTTCACTTTGAACTTCATTTACTTTTCGATCTGGTCGATTGAATTATTAAAACCTATTATGAAACATTCAATCTGAAAGGACTACGTTTTTACTTCTAGAATTTTGAGTAGTGGAGAATCCGTTTAATGTCCATAAATGAGTTGTGTAGTTCATGGGAATTGAGTGCAAATAAATAGGGAAATGTGGTTTGATGGGCGTCGATTGGAGATTTTAGAGTGACAGGATGAAATCCCCAATTTGGTCCTAAATTTTGGTAACTAAAACGAAGGTTAGCCTTCAGGTGAAGGGAAGTGGGAGCCAATATCTTCCCAGCCTAACCTTGAATTTAGTGATTAATCCTAGGTTTTGCCAATGTTCTTTTCATACTTGGAAGAGGGGGTACTTTGACGAGGGTAAAGAATATAATTGCTCCCATTTGGCACAATATAAATTTATTATCAATCTATATCAGTTACTCATCACAGAATCATTGTAAGAGGAAAAATACTTTTCCATATTATAACCTTTTAATATAAAACTTAGTGTGTGTTAGTTAGTCTTGTTTAGAAATTTAAAAAGTAATTTCAGTTAATTTAGTTGTAGTTATCTTTGCAATAGAAACTTAATTAGTACTTGAACTTGCATTGGGAATTGAGTATTGGATTTCAAAATCATAACTATATTTTGATCAGTTCCTACCTTCCTCGTGGGATCGATAACCAGGACTCCACTAGAGCCCTGTATTACTTGAATGATACATATACTTGCTTATATGAGTGACTGCCTAATTATTAAATTGATATTTTTGTGAAACTGAATTGAAACTATCCTTTGAATATTTACCTTAGAGGCAGCGCACCTGACACCGATCGGACAAGTCACAACCTTAACCTCTTAAGAACAGGAAAGTCCTGGTGGGAGTATAGATCAAACTCGACAAATGGCTCTTGAATTTCAGGAGCAGTAACCTTCATGATGACAAATGGGGCTTTTTCAAGTACGATTTTGAACTCGCTGAAGCCGGTTACGAACTAAATCATTAGTGCAACAAGACAGGCCTCACGGGAGGAGGGCAAGATGCAAGAGAAGGTAAGTGTTGGGATCAACATCATGACTGTTGAAAGAAACAATCCAAAAATTAGCGAAGGCCTAAACCCTTATAGTCATAGTGCAAACACTGCAAAAAAGGTCGCTTTCTGAATTGACCACAATTTTATTAATTTATTTGATTCTTACTATTTTATTATGCTCTTTAATTTTCATATATTAGTTAAAAAGGAATGGTTTGATTTGCTGATAGCAATATAGAACTTGGGATGCCCAAAGGGAAAGTGAAGTGCGGGACCCTATCCCGGGATCCCCTTCACAATGCGCACCGCATTGGCAAAACTCGTTCACCAACACACCTATCGGGGGTCCTACCCCACAAGGATGATTAAAGCAGATGGTCCTGAAATCAAGGAGATTTGATCGTATTTTCTCAAGAAAGAAATGGGTAAAGTATGTCAACAGAAGAATGGTAACCTGGTTCATGAGGAACATAAACTCATTACCAATGTATGAATATAACATTTCCTGATCTCAATGAAGAGAGAAACTAATTCTTTAGTGAAGTCTCCAGAAATTTTCGGCACTAAGAGTTTAGAAAAGGATTGGAGTGATTTTGAATTGATTTGGGAGGTGAATTTGGTGAGATTTGGGTAATTGGTCAATTTTGGGGACTTTGGGTTAACTTGAGTTTGGGTTAGGCTAGAGTGGGGTTATATCTTAATTTAATGGTCAAAATGGTGTGGGTGGATGTCATGAAGAGTTCTCAACATTAATTGCATGGATATTTTGGGATTGGGACATTCCATTCGATGGATTTTGGACATGCGGCACATTTGAGGAAAATTTGTGAATTTTGGATAAGGTTAAACTTGGGTGAGGATTGAGGGAAAATTTGGGGCAACTGGCTAGTCAATTTTGTTTAGGGGAACATCATGAAGGGTTTAGATTTCAAATTTGGGGAATTGTTTGACATTAGGGTTCAATTTGGGGGAATTGGGTCATAGGGTCAAAATTGGGTCATTTTGACTTGGGTTGGAATTAGCTTAAGATTGGGCCAAACTGGGCTTGGATTTGGTTTGGTATGAGATTGTTCATTGTGAATTTGAGTTTAGAATTGAAATGGGGGAGGATTGAAGTCAATTCGGTGGACATTGGGGGTGATTTGGGTATTTTAGACTTTAAGGGGCACTTTGAGGCTTTTGGTTAAATTAGGCTAATTTTGTCAAATTGGATCAAGTAAAGTGGTTTAAATTGATATGGGGAATATTTGGAGAGTTTTTGAATTTTTGGTAATTTTTGAAATTTTTGGGTTAAGAGGGGCATTCTGATAATTTGGGGTATTTTAGGGGTATTTTAGAAATTTTGGTAAATTTGAGGTGTTTTGGGTAGTGGTGAGGAATATTTTGGGATGATTTTTGGGAGATTTTGGAAATTTTAGTTGATTTTGGGAATTTTGGGCAAAATTAGGGTTTTATGGCCAATTTGGTTATTTGGTAAACTTTATGGGCAAATGGGTGAAAAGTTGGGATTTTTGGTAAAATTGGGGTTGAGGAAGATTAATAACCCATTTGAGCCATGAACAAAGGGAATTCCCCATTTGGATTCTCTATGTGCCGGTACTAGCCAAACCCTAGCCTGGGGCTAAGGGCTTGGGGAAACACTCACATAAGTTTCCGAAAGATTAGGGGATCAAGCGTCAGGGAAATTTGGTATGGGGTGGTGAGGTAGTGTGTGAGTGTGTAATGTGCAAGTGTGTGTGTGTCAGCTCCAGACTAAACAGGGTCAGTCCTAGGGCTTAACCATCCTACAGGGAACTCCTCTTGAGCTTCCATACGCTTGGTCTCATCCTCCTAAGTACTTAGAGGTTAGACTTTAAACATTTGAAAACTCCAAGTGAAGCAAAGAAGTGTTTTGATTTTCTATAGGGTAAGGGTTTTATTGCTAGTCTTCTAAGATAGTCACCGGGAAGGTCCTATGGCTAGACCTTAGGCTATTCTAAAGAAAGATTAGACCTCAACAAAAGTGAGGTCAACACAAACTAAAGTATCTTACTAACTATTACATCAATAAAGTCCACATAACAACCATACTAAAAGGTTCACATCACACAAACCAAAATAAAATAAAACATAACAATTCACAACACACACAAATTATAAATCCTAATCTTCATCTTTTTCCTCATCATCATCCCCTTCCTTCTAGGTATAGGTAGGCTCATATGGGGTAAAATGTGGATGAGTGGGTAACACATCACTATAGTCACCTCTGATCAATCTATCCATGTAACTATAGTAAATTCATCTCATTCTCACTATGTTTCTGAAGATAATCCCCAATATGATATACTTTAACTTCTATATCATGAACTCGATCTACAGTATAATTGATATTGTATTTCATTTCATTTAAAAGTTCAGTCTGTGAATCAGAAACTTACCTGATGAAAACTGAGATGAGGAAGCATGAGGTGTAGAAGTAGCAGAAGTAGATGCACTGGGTGCTCTAGAGAATCCTCCTCTCCAGCCAAAAAATGAGTGCTCAGCATATGTTTTCACATTTGCACTAGAAATAGGCTTAAGAGGCTGAAGGACCTCTTCCCAATTTTCATATCTAACACTAGCCCGCTCACACAATGATTGTATAAGGGAAGCAAATCCCATACATGCAGTGGTGGCGGCTCTGGCTGGCCGATATCCAAATACAATCATAAATAATCTTTCCAATATCGATCGTCTTCCCCTGCTGAATACAATAATTTAAAGTAGCTCTTTCTCTTGTCACCTCGCTCAGATGATTGGTAGGAAGCAACTTGGATGATATGAAATAATGCCAGGCCTTAGAGGTGGCATTCAACTTTGAAGCATAGAAGTTAACTCTTCTCTCATTAGTGATTTTCCATAATCCCCTTCCATCAGTCAAAACAAAAATAAATTCATCCAATTCTTCCT